>RJWM01009837.1:0-66204 GCA_004363535.1 Dasyprocta punctata | reverse complement strand
GGTCAACTTGTAACACCCAGTTGAACTACATCAATGTGGTGCTGGGTGTGGAAGGCCCATCTGAGGATTGTTGCCAACAGCACAAAAAGATAACTAGAGAGGAAGACGGTGTGCTGTTGATTCTCTTGGAGAAGTTTGTCGTGCTGGTTTTTGTGATACGAATTCGGCTGTTCTCATTGTTGGAGGAGCTTGTGTCCCCAGCTTGTGTGCTGAGGATGGCTATGATTCTTTTTGGGGGAGCTCTTCCCCTTACTTTTAATGTCATTTCCTGGCTCCCAGTGCAGATCCCTCAACCTGCTGACACAGATCCTTTCTCCCACTGGTGCAGACTTTCTAGCTTCCACCACTGATCTTTGGGCCTTCCCAGTGCAGATCCTTGATACACACCTGCATGAGACAGTGTCATGGGCTGTAGACCTATAGCTGGATGCATAGAGGACATTGTCATGGACTCTAGATCTTCAGCTGAATTTGTTCAGGACATTGTCATAGGGTTCAGGCCCTCAGCTGGATTCTTCAGGTCTCTAGCATGTGAACAGATCTCCTGCAGTCTTTTGCATTTGACTCTTTGGTTGAATATTACAAAATAATCCTATAAATTATGTGTCATGTATTACATTCTTTCCCTTATAAACCTCGACTGCAATACACAGCTATAGAAACAAGGTAGGAACTGTTCCTCAGTCAGGACAGAGTCAGAATGAAGAGGTTTGATGCTAAGTAGCAGAGTCATTGTACTGTGGCTTTTTGTCTTCATGTCTGCAAATAATCTCAGTAGCCAGTAGGTAATAATGATGCTACATATGTATAAATGCAATGCTTTGAAAAATATTTGAAGTTGTTTTGTCATTGTAAGATGTTAATGCTAAAGGAGTAATATTGTAAAGAAATATTACTACTGCAAAGAAATAAAATGGGTGATACAATCTTCATAAAAGTGTACGTAAAAAACAAAACTAGAAGAAAACATGCTAACTTGTTAAAAGTGATTTGGATTTTAGGAGGCAATATTTGATTCTATATAGTTGATCACCTCTCACTACTGCTCTTTCCCCCTGTCCCTTGACACCATTATTCTGCTCCCAGCCACACTGCTATTATTCCTGTTCCTTGAAATGCTCAGCATCATCCTGCCTCCAGACTTTCATCCTTCCTGTTTCCTCAATCTGGGAATATGCTTCACCCAGATTGTCTCACAACTTGCTCGCTCAATTCCTTCAGACTTTTTCAGAAATATAACCTATTAGAGATTACAAAGACTCATGACCACACTTCTTTTCTCCCTAGAGATTAACCTTACCTAACATACTGTGTTCGTTACTTTTCTCTCTTACAGTTAAGACAAAATACCTGATGCCCAAAATTAAACAAGAAAAGGTTTATTTAGCTCACAGTTTGTGGAGGCTTCAGTCCATAAGCTGCTGGGTCCAAGGCAGGGTGGTTCATGGTAGAGGGCACCAGCACTTGGCAGCAGAAGGCAGCAAAAACAATAGGAGTAAAAAGGAGGAGCGAGAGAGAAGACTCTTTCTCTCCCTTGTATTATATGTAGGCTACCTGCCCCAGGGTGGGTGTAGCAGCCACACTCAAAATCCCAGCACAGGACCAGGAATCAATCACAAACTCTAGAAGCCCACCCCCACGACTGCATGAGGCTTTAGGGGGGCATCTAGACACAAAGCATAACACACACTGTAGTTAGTTTATTTTTTGCTAAATCCTAGAATAAGAGTCAGTGATAAACAAAAGATGGAGAGAAGAGCTAGCTGAGAGTACAAGATAGTGATTAAATATTGTCTTAGTTAGTTTTTTCATTGCTGAAGTTAAAGGAGGAAAGGTTTTTAGCTCACAGTTTGTAGAGGTTTCAGCATACAGTTGTCTGGTTCCAAAGCATAATGGCACATGGTAGAGGAGCAACAGTTCATGGCAACAGGAGAGAAAAAAGTAATGAAACAGAGAGAGAGAAGAGAAAGAGAGAGTCAGAGAGAGAGAGAGAGAAACCTTTTTCTGTCCCTTATATTGTATCCAGTCTACATGTGTATTGGGTAACACTATGTACCGCCAAGTCCTCATACTTTTGATGGGGCTAAGTCTAGTGCTTGTACTCAGTTGTTGTCTAGCGCTGGGATCGGCACATGCTCAGTGGTGGAGCTGAGTTACAGTGTAAGGGAAGGTGGGTCTTCCTCTTCCACCCTCCCTCTCTCTTGCCAGAGTGCTTTGCTGCTTGCAGCCACCATGAATGGCAGCCCCGCCACACCATGCTGACTTGGAGCCAACTAAGTGTGGACTATAACTCCCAAGAAACTGTAAGAATAAACCTTTCCTTCCCTAAGTTTGGGCATCAGGTATTTTGTCTTGGCAACGAGTAAAAAGTAACCAAGACAGAATTTGGTACCAGAGGAGTGGGGTCATTGCTGTGACTATTCCTGACCATGTGGTTTGAGAGCCTTTGGAAATGGCTTGCAGGGAAAGTTGCAATTTTGGTTGTTGTTACCCCAAATATGTAGCCTAACTTGGAAAAAATTGACAAATATTTCTGCTCAAGATCATGTAATATTTCTCTACTTATTTTCTATTTATATTCCTAGGTACAATTAGCTTATCATGTACATCTGTATATTTTAGCAAGTGTGTGTATTTTGGAATAGTTATTTCATAGTATTTGTGATTGTATTTTATTTATTTATTTATTTATTGAAACATGGTCTTGCTATGTAGTACAAACTGGCTCTGAACTCACTATGTAGCCCAGACTGGCCATAAATTTGCAGTGATCTTCCTGCCTCAGCCCCACGAATGCTAGGATTTCAGGTGTGCACCGCCATATTTGGCTATAATTGTATTTTTAAACTGTTGTTACATTTCAATGACTGTCTTGTTTTGTTTAATTTTTATCAATTTATTTGTTAAATTCAATTTTTAATTCTAGTAGTCTGTTTTCTAAGTATAAAATTATACTTTGTAAAAATAATTATAATCTAGTATCAATCTTTGAGTTTTTATCTTGTTTTCTTTTGTGACTGGGTATCTCTTTATCATTTTTTATCACTGGGTATCTCATTTATCATGTAATTTAAAATAACAGTAACAAGGAAATACCTCATTTCATGTTCTACCTAATATAATAGGTCATGTATTAGGTTTTTTTGTTTTGTTGCTGGCTTACTTATTTTACTTTTTGTTTCCTTATCATTAAACATAATGCTATTTAGGGTGCAGTATGGCACTACTAATTGTAAGCATGCTGTAGGTTTATTAGCAGCACAGATTTAGGAATTCATGGGAAATCTTTTATGGTTGTAGGAATGGAGCTATTTTCTCATTGTCCTTTTTTTTTTTTTGCAGGGGTGGGGGAGTACCAGGGATTGAACTCAGGACCTTGCACTTACCAGGAAAGCGCTTGAGTCACTGAGCTAAATCCCTGACCCTTTTGTAGTCTTTTCTATTTGCTGAAATTTTTACAAGAGAATCCCACTCAGTTTAAATAAATGATGACTTAACGATTGGTAAGTACACTGCAAATTTAGATTATGTCTCTTTCTTGAATAAAGGCAGCTATTTTGGCAAAATACTTGGCAATACAAGATTTTCTATTGGTGCAGCACAAGACTTTCTATTGGTGACATCACCTTTTCTGTTTTTACTACACACTTGAAAAGTGACTTCCAATGGATTCCTTCATATTCATCTTCATTCACACCAAATTTAATATGATCTTGGAATAACTCTTTCCTGAAAAAAAAAACTTTACCCATTGCACACATAATACCAAGCATCAATTGTCTGGAGGTGTGACCTGGAAGGTTTGTACAAGACAAACAAATGTACAAGACAAATGGAACGTATACTTAAACTAATTCTGGAAAATAAAACCAGGATATATTTCAGTTATAAAAGATGGAATAACAAGATCAATAATTGCTAATCCTTAAAAGAATATCTTGTAGTACATGTATTTTATTATATATATATATATACATATATATTCAGATTAAATCTTCAAATTTCTCATTAAAATATTCAGCAAATAAGATACGAGATTCAAGTTATAATTCATTCTGAGGCCAATTGTTCTCCAGCTATGAACCTGTGAAATCAAATATATCAAGAGCTTCCAAAATAAAATTGTAGGACAGCATAAATAGAAATTTCCATTACAAAAGAAAGAAATAAGAAGGAAGAAAGAAATGGCAATTTGTCCTCAATCAAGTTCAAAATTTAACTTGATGCACAATGTCAAATTTTTGCAAGAGCAATGAGAGTCCATATTCTGATTCACAAATAGTCACTTCTATGACATCACATGGTGGAAAGGGTGAAGAGTATTCCTTTGGTTTCTTCATGAAGGTGCTAACAGGGACAGAAGCAGTTTGGTTCTTGGTCTTTGTTCACTCTGTACCTTGACCTGAAGCAGGACATAGAGTCTAGTATCAACTCTGAAGAGAGCACAGTGACCCCAGAGGTCGGATGTTGTTGGGCACCATTTTCTACAAAAAGATTTACTTGTAAGGGCTCTGGACATAGTACAGAAGGAGCAGGTAAACACGTGTGACTTTCCAGTTTGCCTCTTTTTGTCTTTATATTTAAAATCCATAATAAATTTGAGGATATGGATATCTAGAAATCTATACAAAGGCAGACTATGGCAAAAAGTGCTCTTTGTTCTCTTTTCTCAATGGCAGTGGATCAAAACCGAAAAAATAATAACTTCCAGAAAATAATGAGATAGCATCACTTCCTGTCTCTACTAATTCCAGGATGAGACACAGAATGGGATTTCTCCTAGTCAGCGAAGAAGCTTTCATCTTGTCTGTGAGGCTCTTAATCAGTGCATTTACAGCACTGGGATTCAGTGGAATTTTCTATACTGATTTATTACAATTATACAGTGTTATTTTGAGGAAAGATGTTGTGTCTCAGTTGCTAGAGTCATGTTTAAATTTGATATGAATATATGGATAGCTACTTTGAAATTAAATATGAAAGAGTTGCTCTTTTTTAAATTTTTGTTTGTTTATTTATTTTGGTTTTTTGAGACAGGATCTCACTATGCAGTTCAGGCTGGTCTTGAACTCATTTTTTTATCCCAGACTGGGCTCAAACTCATGGCAATCCTCCTGCCTCAGTCTCCAGAGTGCTGGGATTACAGGTGTGTGCCACCACTCCTGGACAGAAACAGTTGCTCTTACTCCCTATTTCATTGCTGGTAGTATTTTATTTCCCAAATCATTTTTTGATCACTTTGACCAGATTATAGAAATGAGGAGAGGGAATTATAAAGTACCCTCTTTACTTCCATCATCCTGAAAAGTTTCATTTTCAAATTTGCTTTGTTCACTGGTTATCTAGCAGTCATTTTACAGGAACTAATCTGTGATTGGGAAACAAATATCAGATGAGCTCTTATTTCTCCTCATAGAGGGAAAAATCTAGATATTTCATGGTAAATAATTGCAACTAAGAGTAATGAGGTAATTAGAACCCATATTGTCATAAGCTACATATACTTTAGAGATAATGGACTTTGTACAAGGATGTAATCTGAGTCTTTTATTGAAAATCAATTCCGCCTCTCTACTGCTAAAGATTGTGTGGTAGGAGTTCTGACAAATTGAGGATTGTTTTCAGTGAAGAAACCTGGAGAGGAAATTGTTCTGCTGTGAATGGCAACAAATTAAAACTACAAATTAACATGAATCCACAGGAAATATTGAATATCACTTTAATTTCATCATTTAGCCAGAAGTACTCTAACTTACATTGCATTTACAGCAGTAGAAACAGGATAACACCATACTTATTATTGTGTTTTTCATTCTAGAAATAAAAAAATTTTTTGAATTTTCCCTTTGTGATATTTCTCACTTGGCTCTTTATCTAAGTTCATTTTTATAAATAATAGTTTATTTAAATAAGACCCCACTTTCATAAGTGGTTCATCATAGACTATCAAATTTATGCATTGCTGTTTGAAATATTAAACTTTTTTGTAGCTTTCACATACTATTCATCGAACATACATATATACAAGCAATATCATTATCTCATAATATCTCCATTTTTATGATAGCCATTAAAATATTTAAGACATACCTTGCATTTTTCCTAGTATCTCTATGAGCAAAAATGGTTTGGAACAAACTTTCAATGTATTTGATAGGCATACACCATATTACAACATAGATTTTAATTAACATGAAATTTTTTGCTTGTTTTCCAACCTAAAAGCAACCAACATATTTAATAGAAACACTGCATAACTTCATACCTTATATAAGAGCAAGACCGAAGAACATATACCAACGCGAATTCATTTCTCCACAGTATTTACTGTGTTAGCACTTCTCTAAATACATAGATATAGGTATAGTATAGAATAGTCATTTATGATATATGCATTAATTATATAACATAGTTTATTTATTTGTTGAAATTTTGACTATGAATGTGGAGGGGGAGGTAAAAGCATACCCTTTTAATATCTTTGACTAGGCAAATTAGATTGTGTAAAAGAGAGTAAGGATATAGATTTTTACCCATACATGGGAACCCCCTTAAGAAATTAATTCCTAAAGAAGTAGCATACCTAAATGTTTAAATAATAGGTTAAATGAAAGTTAGCAATTATGGAACGTTAATTAAAATGTATAGGGAGACTGAAAGAAGATAATGAGTTATTCTAGCAAGATCTGCTAGTGTGTTTCCCTTGGCCCTTATTCCCTGACTCTGGTGCCAACATAGTACAGGCCGATCTCTCCTGGAACAGAGAAAGCATCTCTTAAATGGTAGTTTTCTTCTAACTTTAGTGATAAGAATGTTTCCTTTTTTCTGATACAGGGACTGCAGAGTATGCCTTTTATATCTGCTATTTTTCACTTACCTTTTGTTCAAAAAGTCCATGACAAAGTGATGTACTCAAAGTTGTTTGTATATTGTTATTTTTCACATGTAACTAAAGATTATATCATCACTAATATCCATAACATTTGTTTTCACACTTATTATCCATCTAAATAAGAAGTTTTCTTAATTACATAACTTGGATAAGCCAGTCAATGTTTCATAAGTCTTACATTTCACTTGAGGAAGCCATGTTAACACTTTTAATCTAGGTAGCAGTCCCAGATCAAAATAAGTGTATAATAATAAAAGTGTTTGCAAAGTGAGATACATGAATGTGCAAATGAATTTGTGTGTGTGCATAAATTCATTATCTGTAAGACAGAGTTTTAAGATCTCCATTATAGCTTTGAAAATATATAATGTCTAGCACATTATCTGATATATAGCAAGGATACCTCAAAGTGTGTTAAATAAAAATTTAGTAAATCTATAATTAAATATGAAGGTCTCTTATTTTCATTATTAGAATTTGAGCTTTTCAAGAAAAATGGTCTTAATTTGTACTTTTTCCCCGTACATTTTAGTGCTCGTTTCTAATAAATAATAAAGTTCAAAGAATAAAGTTTTAATTATGTTTAAGCATATTCAAAATTAAAATCTCTAAAAGAAAAAATCAAACAGAAAAATCAAAGATATGGCATATGTAACTAAAATGTGAAATCTTGAAATAGTGCAATTTAAATAGTACAGAGAGTTCTGTACATATTTCCAGACCTTTAAACTAATTCTTGTCGGGGATTTAGTTCAGCAGCGTAAGTGCCTGCCTGGCAAGCGCAAGGTCATGAGTTCAATCCCTAGTACCAAATAAATTAATTCTTTCATCTAAAATAAATCACGTAATGGGTAGCTTTGAAAACTAGTACTTGAAATGTAAAAGACACAGTCCTTAAATCTAAGTAAGCTACAATGTAGTTTAGAAAAATTTATAAATATAATTTCCCCTAAGAGGCAAAATGCATGATACACTGAAACCACAATGACGGTTGCCTTTGACTGAACTGATGAGGAAATAGAGGTCTAAAGAGCCTCCTGAGAAGAGATGATCAGTATATAAATTAAAATTCACTGGTAAAATTGAGCTTATGGAACCCGAAATTGTACGTTTTCAGTTATTTTTGTTTATGAAATCTAACACTGTGTCCAAGAACACAGTAAGCATCACATAAATGTTTATTAAATGAAATTCTAATGAATCTATAATACAAATTTTAACAGAACACAGACATAAACAGAAAAGCAGGTCTAAAATAAGAGCAACTTCAGAGATATAGAAGAACTGTTTCCATTTGAGAGCTAGGTAGAGAGCAAACTTCAGAAATGAAATAGGAAAGCAAGGGGGAAGCCTATGGTATTACAAATGTGGGTAAGAAAGTATGACTACTTTGAAAGTTCCATCAAATTCATTATTTTGAGTCATAGATATGAGTAAATATAAGAAGGCGTTGATGGCAGACAGGTGAGAACCAGAAGAATATCTTAAAACAAGTAAATGGAAAAAAGGAAAATCTAGACTGATGAAAACTAGAAACAATATACTGCAATAGTGTACAAAATCAATGATGTGTCTCTAAACAGAGATGATGTCAGAGGACCAGAACAGCAACAATTATGTGCAAGAAATTGTTAAGAGCAAGATCAGTGTGTACTAGTGTTTAACTGGATGTAATAGGTGTGTGTGTGGTGGGGTGAGTCTCACATAATTTCCAGAATTCTCAGTACAATAAGTGGGCTGGGTTATTAACAGAGATTCTGAGTATGAAAGAAATTTTAGACTTAGTAAAATGGGATTAAAATGGGTTTTCTTAAGATTTGTTGAAGTTAGTTTCAGTTAAACAATTCCCACTAATGGTTGCATATACAGATTTAGAGTTAGAGGTCTAAAATGGAGATAAAAATAGGGAGTCACTGGAATGTATGTAGTCCTTGGTATCATGGAGAAATTTCAGCTTGCTTAGGTTGAATAAGAGACAGAAAAAATCTAACACTGAAGAATAATCTTGTGTAAATGACCATTAAACATGCTTCAAAAGACAAACCAATGAGAAATTGGGAAGAAACAGCCAAGATAGAAAAAAAAAAAGGAGGTTGTGGTGTAACAAATTCTACAGGAATAAAGTATCTCAGAGATGAAAGAATCAGTAATGGCAATTATCAAAGGAAGTAGGGAAAGATAAAGACCTATGTTATGGTAACTAGAACATCACAGGTAACTGCTAATAGCAGTTTGAGTGAGAAAAATAAATGGCTATATTCATGAGACTAAACAAAAACTGAGGAAGTCAGTACAGAAGGAATCATACTTTTTATATAATTCTGAGAGTGAAGAGAAAGTTAAATGCCCAACAAATATTCAATACAATGTTGGTGCAATACTCATAATAATTTTATCCTTGCCAAATATAAAAATGTGTAACTTCATCAATGCACAAAACACTGCAACTACTTTTCTGATAAAAGCTTTACAAAAAGTTTATCAAGCAAATGAAAACTTTACATTTCAAAGTTATGTTATATATACACTGCATATAATAAAAAGTTAGAGAAATCCTATAAAACTGAACCTTCTCATCTAAAGCATACATTTATTCCTAGTTAATTCCTAGAGTGAAGGAGTAAAGAGCCAAGCATCATAAACCAAAAAGCCACAATAGAAATAAAATTTAAATATATAACCCAGGGATTTATTCAAGTTCAAACAAGAAATTTTGAGAACTCAAGGCAAACCCAGTTTATTCCTCTTATCTATTTAGTTTTTAACTTATTCTTACCAAACAGATAACTGATGTGGTTTAATGCATAGGATTTTTTGCATGGATGATAATGTAATACAATTAAAATGAAACATTTAGCTGGAAAGATAACTCAGTGATTCAGTATTTGCCTCTCCTGTATGTGACCCTGGGTTTAATCCCCAGTACTGCAAAAATAATAAAATAATATAAAATAAAACCTAGATATTTAAATTACATATTAAACTGAATTGAACTAGTTGAGTTTTGGATGTTGATAGGCTACAAATTTTGTCTACCTCTAAAAAATACCAACCCTAAATGTGATTTTACCAAGATTAGAATTTGTCTGACCTCTTTGAACTAGCTTTAAATCTTTGGAGAATCAGTTTTATTTATCCTTACAAAAGTCTGACTACCTGTTTAAAGACAAAGATGAAAGACTTTTTTGAACATCATGTAGTTAGTTACATGTGTAAATTTTTAAGAACTGCACATGAATTAATAAGAAACACATGGATATTTTCTTTAAAAAGACGAGTTGTTTTGTTTTTTAAAAGAAAATAGTAACAAAATTTTCTCAAGTTTTGTTGCATGTAACACTAAGAAAAGTCTTAGAAACAGAACACAAATGACTTCAGTATTTGAAAATTTATATTGAAATATTGGATATACTATAACTATAACAATATACAAAGATTATTTTGCAAAATTCTTACAGAATTAAATTTATAATGAGAAATCTTAAAGCTTGTGGCATTAGGTTTATCATAGCGATATTCTGCCTATTTCCAGCAACTTGAAAGGTCAAGTGGTAGTTTTACTAAAATACAGATGTGAGTCAGGAAACAAAGTCCTTAGCACTACCTTTAAATAAAACATTCTGGCTTTTCTATTAATCTATGGCAGTAACATAGAATAAGCTAATTTGTTCTTTGGCAAAGGTGTTCATGAGGAAAGAAGAGGTATCAGAAAAGGGAGGGAGGGAGAGAGAGAAGGACGAATAAGGGAGAAAAGGAGAAAAAGTAATGAAAAAATTTTGACAAAATGTACAGGAAATACATGACTGAGAGAAAAAGAGTTGAAAAAGCTGAGAAACTCTACAAAAACTTCCTAATTTGCAAATTGGGAAGCAGATGTTCTTAAGAAGCATACTCTTGAAAGTTCGTATTAATGTCACATTCACTGTCTTCATTGCAAACCATTAAATGGTACTAGAATTCAAAAGAGAAAATGAATTTTTAAAAGATTGCTATGTGTGGGAACACTAAAAATAATAGCTACTCTTTACTGGGCACTCACTTTGTGCCCACTGTGTCGATGCTTCCTGTAATCCAGATAATAACCAAGAGATGATTCAGTATTTCCTTCACACAACTAAGAAAACTGAGATGCAAAAAGATTAAATAGCTGCCTCCAGAAAATCAGGTAAATGACTAGTTTATCAGGCAGGCTCACTGTATTTTGTTGTTTTAAATATCAATATGAAGGTACATATTTCACACATGATACATACATGCAGAGCTTCCAACTGAGTTTAGGATCTCTAAAATATATCTAAAACAGATGGAAGAGTTAATATGCTACAGAAGAGCACAAATTGAGTAAACAGTACATGAGTGGCTGAGCTTAACCCTGGGGCAGTGTCTTATTAGCCTCAGCTTTCTCATTTGTGGATAGCCATGGTACCTACCTGAGAAAGCAGTCACATGCAAAGCACTTAACAGCGGGGTAAATGTTGCAGGGCTTCTCTTCTATGAGAAAGCCAAATATAAATAACTTAAAGAGCAAAACAAAAGATCAATGATAGGAAACAAGGAGCCAGACACTGTGAAGATAGGAAGCAGACTTTGGTATGGGTGAAGATAGGAGGATATAGAGGGGAAGGAATAATAAAAGTGATTATGATGTGGTATGTTTGTACCAATTCCTCAAGATGCATGTATTATGTATCATGAATATGTACTAATAAAAAATGAAATTTCCAAACTGCATGATGCATAAGACTCAACATTAGTTACTATTATATGGATCATTTCTCCATGGGTGTTGTTACCTTCTTTGATTGTCTAATTCCTTGTTATTTTTCTCTTCTTCCCCTAAAATTACTTGATTGAGTGAGCTATAGTAACCTGAAAATTGATAACTGTTCTATTAGGTTAAGAACGGTAAGAAGATACGCCTCTGAGGATTCTAATTCTGACTACCTATTTCCTACAAATAATATACAGTAATATCTATTTTGGAAATTCACTGTGGGATTATATAAAACCATAACCATTAGTAAACCTTGTGGACACTAAGTTGATTTTGATTTAATATACTATTTAATCTTGAACTGAAAACAAATCTTCAAGCTCCAGAAAGAAAGAATCAGTCAAAATGATACCATCTCAATTAAGCAATTTATATTCTGTTAAAATGACATTTAACTAGCAGTCAGAAAGACAAGGAAGCTGAATCATTTTAGACTCCTGTATTTTGCAAAAGCGGTGTTGTGATCCTTCAAGTAAAGGGAGATCAGTTTGATGCCATTTTGAGCTCACTGTTCACTGAAGCATGAAAGGAAGAGGTGGGTGGGAGCACAGCTCAGCCAGAAGTCGACTGGAATGAGACACAGCAGGACGCGAATGGAGCAGTTAGACAGATGGGTGGATGAAAAGACGGGGGCCCACAAAGAGGTGTTCAGTGATGACGCAGCTGAGAAGGGGTAAAAGGTCATGATATGACCCAATTACCACAAATAACCAAAGAAGTGACTCTGAGAGTCAGATGCAAAAGGAGAAATTAGAGAGTCACTATTTTCTGGAATTCTTTTTTCCAGTCCTTCTCTGACTTAGTCACCTCCCTATAATTATGTCAATTGGTCTAAATATTACTGTTTTTCTATATTTTATTATAGTTTCAGCATCTTGAATATATAATAAGTGCAATGCCATGGTATGCACAACTCAGTTTAAGACTCAATTTTTGTTTTCTGTGTTTTAAAATTCTGCAATAAAAGATAATAGGCTTAGATAAAGACATAGTCTTAATGACCCAACATAAAGTTGAATGTCTAAACTTCCCTGTCTAGTTCACATATTTTTGCCATTATCATATAATTTAGTATTTGACTGTTTATTTCCCATACTAACCAAAGAGATTTATTAGGGGAAAAATCTATTATTTGCAATATAAACCACAAGATCTGTAATGTGGTGGTATTCAACAAAAGTCATGGAAGGAAGGAAGGAAGGAAGGAAGGAAGGAAGGAAGGAAGGAAGGGAGGAAAAGTTAGGGAGGGAGGGAGGGAAAGGACAGGAACAGTATGTGTAAACAAGAGAAAATGAATGAGGTTAACATAACCTGCTTCCACGTTCTATTGTAAGCACTAATTTTATGGATCAGGGTACAGCTGGGTTTTGTTCCTTGTGAGGATTCAAAAAAGCAAAATAACGTCTTGCATGCATAATTCACTTTGTAATTTTCATGGTTCTTTCATGTACATTATTGGTTTGATCTTCACAGCAACATCATGAGAGAGAAATCATGTCCTCCCTTCTGTTACACAAGAAGAAACTGAGTCTCTGACAATTTAAATGACTTCCCTGATGTACCCAGATAGTAAATAGCAGAACTAGAAATAACTATACCTTTTGACGTCTATAATCTTCTCATGAACATAACTTAAATTTTATTTTAATAATTTAGACATTACACACTTTTCAAAAAGAAGCCTAAGCGAGATATGACAGCATACATCTGTAATTCCAGGTACTCAGTAGGCTGAGGCAGGAGGAAAGCAAATTCAAAGTCAGCCTGGGAAACTTAGCAAGACCCTTTCTCAAAATACAATAAAAACATACAAAAGGTTAGGGATGGATCTCATCACTTCCTAGGTTCAGTCTCTAATATCTCACACACACACACACACACACACACACACACACGATGTCTAACTTTTGTTTTACACACACCAAGCACAAATAACAACAATAATATAGCTAATACATATTTTGACTGCTTGCTACTTGGAAAATTTTTTCTAAGAGTTTCTGCATGTTGCTCTATTTACTCACAATTCTATTAAAAACATAGTATTGTGCTTATTTTATGAATAAAAAATGAGGGGGTGAAAAGTGAAGTGATCTAAATTGATGCAGTAGTAACAAAACTAATATCTAGCAATTATCCTCTAATAAAATATCTCTGCACTTAATGTGCTATAAATATGCACTTAAAATATGGGAAACTATAGTTAAAATGTAATGTCATTCCTGGAAATTTAGACCAAGGTCTGAAGCCAGTGAACTGTTTTTTTGACAAAGCTTTTTTGTATCTTCTTCTTTCCCATGAAATAACTTTAAGTGAAGTGATGCACAGGCTAAATTGACATCTTAAAATCTTGGAGAAAAACCTACTCACAATCTTTACAGTACTAGAATAGTGGACAATGAAAGAAGGAACCAAATAGGAAAATTCAGCATAGTAATTAAGAAAGTGATGCTTCTAGAAGAAGATAGAAAATATCTATAGATTCAATTATGGATTCAGTTGTTTTAAAACTCAGTGCTTATCCTTACATAACCATCTACAGGAATTCAGGGTAAACTATCCTGAGGACCATATTTGTGATATTTTATTTTTATTCTGACTGATGCCAGAAATTTGGTGATGAGGCTCAGACCGGGAGAGTAGGTTCCAATTGTTAATTTTGTGAGGAGGTAGGAGTGACTTGAAGGACCATGAGACATTCTGTATTCATAGTCTTTAGAAGGCACCATCTCACCTCTAGTATTTCACACTTAGTTAAAGGTTGCCACTACCAAACTGCTTTTCTGCCTTGGCTTTTGGAATATATTATCTTCTTTTTTCACCTTCCCGTTCAACTCTATACTTGTGCGCATTTCTTTTTTCTTTCCTTTTTTGCTATTCCATTTTTAGTCTCATTTTAAAGCATGAGAACTCTCTACAATCCAGTTTTTGACCCTTTGTGCTCTTTTTGCTTAACTGTCCCTTGGGAAACTTGCACAATCTAAATGACTAACTAGAGTTTATGAGATTATGAGCAAGATCTCTCTGTGTCTATTCATCCATCTCAACTAGAAGTTTCAGCATCACTGCAATTTAAAGATGCATAAAATTTGAAACAATAAATTTTGCCCAATACAATTTCACATTATTATGTCTTATGTGGATCTGTGGATTTATCCTTTATATCTTTACCTTTTTTCTCTTTACTTGATTAACTAGTACCTTGATTTTTTGGAATAAACATTGTTGGATACAATAACAAACATATTATTGTTATTTTGTGATCTACTCAATATAAATAAGTATTTGCAAATCTTTGAAGAAAAACTTTTACTTATTTCCCCCAAAATACTTAAAAGGATTTTAAAACTCTGAAATGACCAAAGTGAAAAATCAGAACAAAAATTTATATTTTCTTTCCTGAGTTGTTTTTTATCTTTTCTATTGCCATGCTTACAGTCAATTGAAAAGGAAAAGAATGTTTATTGAACAAAATCCCCCTTTTAAAGATATTGATATTCTCTTTCCTCTTCTTTCCTTTCCTGCCTTTTGCCTTTTCTCCATCTTAATCTGCCTCCAGCGATAGCAAACCTGTTAGAGCTTTCAATGATAACAAACAGCAGATTGCAGTATGAGTGCCATAGGTTAGTCACCATTATTTCATGTGTTTTCAAAGTTATTGTTACAACTGGGCAACTTTAAAGCCAAAGTAATGGACACGAAATCATCAGTATTAGCTGAGCATGGTAACACATGCCTGAAATACCAGCACACTGGACAGCTGAGGCAGCAGGGTCACAAGTTCGAGCCCTGCTTGGGAAACTTAATCACTGGGCAAGATCTTCTCATAAGAAAAAAAATGCTGGTGTCCTGTGCTCTGGGTGAATGATTTGGGGATTACAATGCACAATGTATGTACCATTGTTGCCCTCTGTTTAACATGTTTTGAAATTTTGCTTTAGTTCTTTCTTCTTCTTCCTCTTTTTCTCCTTGAAATAAAATGGATCTGGAAAACAATAGTAATAATAATAATAATAACACTAATAATATATGTTGTGGTTTGTGTCTGAATGCCCCCCCCAAATCTCATGCAATCACAGGAGTGGGTTTCTGGAGTTTGTGACTGATTCATGGTTCAGTGTAGGATTATGGGTGTGAGTGCTACACCCACTCTAGGGTAAGCAGCCTACATACAATATAAGGCACAGAGAGAGTCTTTTCTCACACTTCTCTCTTTTGCCCTTTTTGTTCCTCCTACTTTAGTATCTGCCACCACCATGACCTGTTGTCCCTCTGCCACGTCACCCTATCTCAGAGAAAATTGATTATGGACTGAAACTTCCACAAACTGTGAGCTAAATAAACCTTTCCTTCCCTAATTTTGGGCATCAGGTATTTTGTCCCAGGAATGAGAGAAAAGTAACTGAGACAATATGTATATAGTAGCTACATGTAATACATGTTATATATATAATATATATACATAGTATATATTATATATATAATATATATTGATATTACATATATGGTATCTACATGTAGCTCAGTGTGAAAGTCCCGGATTCATTCTTGAGTATCACAAAATACAGGTTGAATAGTGCTCACTATCTCGATTCTTGTCACACCATTGGCATCAGATTTAGCTCTGAATCCCTAAACTCCTACAATTAGTCAAAGGATGATAATTGATAGAATCCAGGTGTCAGTCCTCAATAGGCTACAAGAAAACTGAGAGACTGTTTTAAAAAATGATAAATTTGATGAGTTTCAGTAACTTCATCTGCAAACTGAGGGACTGGGCAAAATAATTCCTTATATATTTGCTAATTCCAGTATTCCCTGCTTCTCAAACAAGAGTCTTGCTGGGTATGGCGGCACACACCTGTGATTCCACCACTTGGGATTGACACAGGTTCAAGGCCAGTCTGCACTATAAAGGAGACCCTGTCTCAAAAAACAAAGCAAAACAAAAACCTCAAACTAGGTTCTTGCTCAGATTGGTGGATGAATATTCAGAAAAGAAGTGAAATTTGGTTTGAAATCAATTTGAAAAGCCTAAAATATGAATTCTAAATGTAGAGGTATTTAGAGCCCTCCAGAAGAAAAATGTAAAAGATCAGCTAAAATACATCATTACAGGACTTGCAATGTTGGCCTTAGCTACTTTTAGAAGTGTTCTTGAGTACTCAGTAGGGAAAAAGTACTTTCGTATATTTTTAAAATTTGTCATCAATTTAAGGATATATTCAATTAAAGTGTCATGTCTCATCTCAAGTGGAAAAACAAAGGTAAAAAGCCTAGTGGCACAATAGCATTTAACAGTTGATAATAGTGTTTCTGCCTGATTTGGTGTAATTACCCAGGTTGAACATGCTCAGCTTCAGAATCACAGGCAACCATTAATTATCCGTTCCCTATCCCAAAGCATGTACACTTTTCCTGAGCTTTTAGGGTTAGGAGTCAAAAAGAAATGCAGAGGTTCGTTTTACTTAAACTTTAGCTTGTAGTATACCTTACAATATTTTTGAGAGAAAAGTAATTTGAGATACAAGATGCCTAACTTCAATTAGTTTTGGGTAAAAAAGAAATATGCCACTTTAACCCAACAAGTATGAAGACTTCAGTGATACATGCAAATGAGATGTTTTAAAACATCACAACGTAATACTATACTACTTGTCTTCATTTTACCTGTAAATAAAGTCATTTCCTATGAAAACCTGGTGCCTTAAATCAGTGAAAGGTGAAGAAAAGTTTGGCCCTCCATCCCCACCTCCCCATGGGTTTAAGATATTGAAAAAGAAAGACATAAAGAAAAATTTAAGTTCCGCTCCATAAATGAGATAACTTTTGGCGTATTCTCCAAAGATTACAGTAAAAAATTAAGTCAGTGTTCAATTATCATTGTAAATGTCAGACTCATATTTCATTGACTGCAATGAAGAACTGAGACAATAACTTAACTTTATATAAATAATGGAAATTTTTGAGGTTTCATCAATTTGTGCCATTGTGGATCTCTTCTTGTGTTAACATGTCTCAAAGTAAGTTAAGTCTTCTACCACTTTTAATTTAGGTTCTCTGAGCATAGTCTTGTGGGTTGGGCTTCCTTTTACCTTAAGAAACACAACTGGGGGGTTCCAGTGAGTCTGAGCAGATCTCTCCAAGTCGTTGGCCCACAGCATGATACTTGAACTTTTTCATATCCCACCCTGCAGGACCAAAGAATTCCTCATGTACTTGCTAATTCTTGGATTCCCTACTTCTCAAACGAGGGTTTTGTTCCAACCTGTGGGTGAATATTCATAAAACAAGCAAAAATTGGTTTTGAAAATCATTTTCAAAAAGCCTAAAATATGAATTACAAATATAGAGATATTTAGTGCCCTCCTAACTTCCCTGTTCAGAATAAGCCTTTCCCCAATTTGTACTAAGGAGTTACATGTAAAAGCATAGGGCCTCACTTCTCGTTTTTCACTCTAGCATAATTCTCTAACATTTTTATTATGGTCTATTGTCCCTCTTTTTTATTTTTCCATCATTTGGCACAGTGCCAGCAGTTTCAGAGCAAAAAGGGTAATGCACCTAATACTTGAGGTCCAAGCCACAGCTCTACATAACCTCAGGTGCCTCCATTTACCTGGAATGCCATGCAAACAGCGAGCTCTGTAATCATTTAAGATTGTTTTATGACTTGCTAAGCCCCTTATAATGCAGTGGAATAGGATGCATGATACTAAAGATAATTACAGTAACTGACAGGTAATAAAGAACTTTGCATGTACAATATATCATGATGGCTTATTTACTTTTCACAATTGACAAGAAAAACCTTTTCTCACATTTTTAGATGAATTAACTGAGCTTCAGAAGTTAAAATAGCTACTTACCTAATATCATACAACTAGGATGTTCAGAGTCAAGTTTCAAACATGGGTCTATCTGATTCTAAGAAGCAAGAGCTTTATAAATTATGTACATTGCTAGGTGTGGTGGTGCACTCCTGTAATCCTAGCACTCAGGAGTTTGAGGCAGAAAGATCATTGCAAGTTTGGGACCAGCCTGGGCTACAAAGTGAGCCTAAGGCCAACCTGAACTGCATAGTGAGACCCTGTCTCAAAATGACAAAAAAAAAAAAAAAATAGTGGGGGAGGAAGCTGGGGATATAGCTCAGTGGCACAGGTACAAGGTCATTATTTCAATTCCTGGTACCAAAAAAAAAAAAGACAAAAAAAATTATGTATATTCACATAAATACTTGAAAGAACATTATGATTCCATAGAATTACAGAACTCTACATATGAATGAGTCCTATGAAAACGTATTTGTCATGACAATTACTCCATAATATAGTACGTGCTTAAGTACCTCAGAATTATATAAAAATGCACACCAATGTGTTTTGACAATGATTTTTGGTAAAATAGCACTCTACCAGGATATTCCTTAAAGCCAAAACAAATGGTCATCTAAGGGTTACCTGATTTTAGGTTAGTGGATATTAAGTTAGATAAGACTATCAAAAGAGAGAAAAGCATGAGACTTTACTACTATTGTTATTAAATTAACTTCTGGAAATTTTTAATATACCTCTTTTACATGTTTGCTCATTTGATTCCATTTCATATAATCGTAGAAAATAAAACAGAAAAATCCAGAGAAGACTCCTGAAAGATGGTGGTGCTGAGAAGTAGGAACTGATATCTAGGCTTGTTTATTAATCTTGTTACTCTAAATTAAAACCATATTTACTTCACCCAGAATATTTTTGATGCAAGTGATAAGTCAATCACCCTGAATAAATGGAGTGCCTATATACCAAAACAAATTGTTTTAATAGCAAAGACACCTACTAAGGGTTGGACAATTTTACCCCTTTAGAGTTAGCTGCAATTCTTATGCTGTACTGATAAAAACAAAACAATGTCTGTTAAATTACCTTGCTTTTAATGTTTACTGAGGCTGTGGAGATAACAAAGGTTATTGCTGCTCTAGATTTAATTACCATTTTAAAAATTATTGATGAAGTGGAAGGAAGCTACTTAGGAGAAAAGTATCTTGACACATTAGCTAAAAAGGGAATTCTAGACCTGGTCACACTTGCATTTTACATCCAAGAAAAATTGATTTCTAGAAATTTAAGGAACAGGAATGATGATTGCAATTATCAAGTATACTCAGAGGCAAGATATTCCAATGAAAGAAAACAATGAAACCATTAGCTATCATTTTTGGTAAGGATAAACCATAGGAAAAGAATGCATTTAAAATATAGTAAACAAGGGATGTCTTAGATACCTTCAGTAAGGGACATATGAAATAAAAGAAGGAGTACACCAGAAACATGGGGGTTGGGGGAACACTCACAAGTTCATGATAGATATGTTGAAATGAAATTTATAGAAAGATAGCTATGAATGAATCCTAGGATCAAAAACATAAAGAGCTGGACATGGTAGTAGAATCCTGCAATCTCAACTACTTGAGAGGTTTAGGTAGGAGGATCACAAGTTATAGCTCCACCTAGTCAACACAGAAAAACCATATCTCAGCATAAAACTAAAACATTTAAAAAGCTTGAAGATATAACTCAGCACTCCCTGGGTTCAATCTCTAGTATCATAGTAAATAATAAATAAATAAATAAATAAATAAATAAATCTACTTGATTTTTTCTGAAATATTTATAGATCTGTTTAAAGCCAGGAAAAGGAGGAAATGAACTCGGCTCCAATACTGGAACTTGGCTTCCGATGTTGGAATACACTTCTATTAGTATGGTACAGTAATGGATAACCACTGACAGAATTCAATTACATCTGTGGATGATGGACAAAAAAGCACTACTTCTAAATTCTATTTTGTTCTTGGCTTTTCTAACGAAGAATTTCCTTCAAACCAAACTTGTTATACTCAATTGATTTAGTGAGGGACAGAATTTCGATTTAAGTAAGGCTAATGAGTCACGGTAATAACCTGATATAAATACAAACTTTATATTTTTATAGAGACACTTCTCATGAGTTGTAATTTCATTGATAACACATTGAATCTCTGTGTAGTATCTTGCTTTTCTATAAAATGAATGATGTCAACTCCATGATACTGTGAAGAAATGATGAGTAGGCAAACACCTGATATGCAGTCCTTCAACACATGCCACACTCGACTACTTTGTCATTATCAAGACTTGAAATCCTAGAAAACAAAATGTGCTCTAGTTAATTTTACAACTCCATCCCAACTCCAGATCCAAGCACCTTGGGGGCTTAAGTATTTGATGAACAAATAAGCTAAATCAAAATAATACAAGAGCAATGAACTCTTTTCAAATGAATTAGTTCCAACTAATTACACCTCAGAAGACAAGATCCACAAAGATGAACTATGCAATTAACTATTAATAATTATTGAAAAATTGTGACAAATCTGACAAATTTCAAAAATACAGAATAAGGAAATATTTCAATTTTTAAAATGAAAAAAGGCCAAAGACTACTGACTAGAGATTTAAAGGTTCAATTACAGCACAATTCTAAAAGGAAGCATTGAATACAAGGTTTATAAGCCCTTAGAATAGGGAGCTGGGTTCTCTACAGCAAGCCATGCACTTGAAGTGAAAAGAAGAAATGTGTTTAATAGACTTTTAACAAAGAAAAACACATGATAATGTCCTAAAAGATCCTTACAGGCACAAAGGAAACCCAGGTGAGGGGATGGTAGAAGTAACCCAGATTCACAGATGCTTAGATGGTAATAAACAAACAGGGCTTGTTACTAGCCTTATGAGGAAGAAGTTTTTAAATACTCTCATGGTTCCAATGATATTTTTGAGTCTCTTCCTTTTAAAAAAGTGTTTACCAGTGATTAAAGTCACACAAAGGTAGACAAAAGTGCATGAAAGGTATCAATCATTTTTCTTATTAGCATCAACCCCACAGTGATGGAATTTCTCACGTCATGTATACATAGTCTCACTATATCTGGCTATACGGCTATTAAACTCAGAAATCAAGAAGCACTTATGACATACAGAGGGAATTCTGTAGCTCCTAAATTCTCTGTTCTCAAAATTTGTTTCCTTTTTATCATTATCTTTACTTCAGGACATAAATAAGCCATTGGTTCAAAAAGATTCAGAGTGGAGAGATTATTCTTCAGTTAGTCAGTGTAATATAGTGGTCACATTTTCAGGACCCTTAAATCACATAGGCCATGTATATATGTTAAGATTGATGTGTTTGTGTTATTTTGTTGGGCTTTTAATTGAAACACATTTTTACAAAATGGTATAAATGAGCACATGGCAGGATAAAAGAGAATTTTTTCTGTTGTGCGATTGGTTTAAACAGTACAAGTATTCTCCTTATAGAGGACAGGTGCTCTTCAATCTGTCAAACAAACTCCCTTTGCTAGTTTGGTCTCATTCATTTCTAAAATGAAGTGGAGGGAGACAGGAGGGAAAGGAAAAGGACTATTTAAAAAAGAGAATTGAAGAAAAAGTGAAAATACAGCTTTTGCAGATGGGAAGGGGAACAAGAATTTTAGTGAGCAAGAAAGGATCAGAGAAGGGGATGAAAAAAAGTTAAGATGTGTTACACATATGCTCAAACTCCCCGCAATCATTGTAATCACTATGTACTGCAAACATGTACTAATAAAAAAGAGTCAGGAGGAAGAGGGTATGGAGAAACAATATTCAATTTATTACAAATAAGATTAAGAGATTGTCTTGGTTACTTTTTACTTGTTGCTGAGACAAAACACCTGACACACAAACTAGGGAAGGAAAGGTTTATTGAGCTTACAGTTTTTGGAGGTTTCAGTCCACAATTAGCTGGCTCCAAGGCAGGGTGGCATGGCACAGGAGCAACACTTCAAGGCAGCAGCACAGCAAAAAAAGCATCCAGAGTAAAAGGGGGGCCAGAGCAAGCTGCTTCTCCTCCTTTATATAGTACAGAGCACACCACCACCCCCCCAGTGTGGGTGTAGCATTCACAAACATCTTTGCCTTCCTTTGCAGAGGATGAGGATGTTTACAAAGTAAGACCCCTAGCTCCCTCCTGAGTCTCCTAGTTAAACTTCTGACCTTCTCAAATTGTAACAATGACCAGGTAACTGTGCTCTACACCCCAGGATGTAGAGCTGCTTAGTTACTTAATTAAGCTGCTAGACTTCTCAAGTTGACACAATATATAAACCGTAGCAGAGATATTTAAAACGTATAAGGAATCCCAAGTTCAAAATGAGCCTTGACATCATGACATCCTTTCGACATGCCCTTGAAATAACTACATTTTTGCAAAATATTATTAATTATCTATGTTATTGTTATCTAAGTATTAAACTCTTTGTAGTGTTATCAAACTTGTCAGGATTTTATAGAAATTATTTTAAATGAGACAAAAGATTGAATTGGATAAACTACATTTCACCAAAACAAAAATTAAATAATTTTTAAAATAAAAAGATTTTATATTTCAAATGATCTCCTTATAAATGTTTACTGAATACATATATATAATGAAATTATATATGTATATATAATATATATGTATATATAATATATATACATATTTATGTATATACATCCATGCACAGTAAAATGTATCAGTGCGGTATACTCTGTGTATTGTCTTCACTAAAGTTGCCCACCTCTCATCCCATTGATGTTACTGGTATTGCAATTGGCCATGTGAATTATTTTACCCAATAAAATCAAGTGTAAGAGATGTGTGCTACTTTGGAAAATTGATTATCAGACATGTGTGTGACCCTTTGAATACAACTAGTCATATGAGTTACTTTAGCCAGAGTATGAACTGTGAGTCACTTTGAACCAGGAGCTTTAAGAACCAGCATATGGTCACTTCTCAGATAAAAAGTGATGTCTCAGTTAAAGTATATTAAGTCTTCATGAGTCCTGAAGTGAACACTTGAGTGTCCTATAACATAAGCCAAAAAATAACATGTTTAATGTAAACTATTGAGATTAGGGGTATGTTTCTTAATGTCATATAACTTACCTATCTTGGCAGATACAAATGGGAAATCTTTCAGGAATTATGAAAGATGAAAAACTGAGAAGCCAATGTGGTAGATACATTCTCAGCATGGATATTAAAGTCACCCTGGAAGAACATGGAATAGAATGAAGCTTTGAGAGTAGCTGCTGAGGCTTCAAAGGACTAGCAACTGAGTGAGGTCAGAGAATGCTAGCAATGGAGAGTGGTGGAAGGTGGTTTGGTAAATGGCGTGAGTCCCAAAGAATCACTGGCTTTAAGAGTGGAAACAACACTGATGAGGAAGACATTAACTTTATCACGTATGATTAGGTTCGATTGTAAGTGAAGTCCAATAACATATTTACTTCTCATAAGTAGCTATTCACAGATAAGCAGTCCAAAGGGCTTAGAATACAGTACTCAAGTTGCAAGAAGCCAATGCTTATTCCTTCCTACTGTGGTGCCATTGTGACTTTCATTCCTCAAGTCACACTGACACAGTTACTGTTGTATAAATCTGAGGTTTTTGCTTCTCAAAATTGAAGAGTGAATTTGTGGACAAAATGAGGAGTTTAGGAAAGTGTTTATTAGAAATAATAATAAGAAAAGAAAGCTCTTGGTGGATATCCAGCAAAATGGGAAAGAAGTCTAACATGATCTCTTTTCCCAGGCCTCATCCAGATAGGCAGAGCACAGGGGTTTGTTTCGAAGGAGATGAGCTTTAAAAAGGTCAAAAGAAAAACTGATTACTTTGTACATCTGTTCTCTCCAGGTCCACAGATGCTGCTAAAGTCTAATTTAGCATATTTTGGGTAAGAGTCTTCTTCCTGGAAAGAAGAGTCCTTGTTCCTCTATGCTCCTCCTAAACCTTTACCTTTTGTTCTTGTGTTTATCTTTTCTTTAATTTTTTTTTATTTTGAAGAGAATAAAAGCAAACAAAATAAAACAGAATAGAGTCAATCAAAATAAAACAATGAATATGGTACATGACTTCAAAAAAAGATAAATCAATAATGGCTACCATAATGCCTCTCATTATCTTCAAAATAACTGCCCATACCATCAGGCATAATAAAATCAAACACAATACTACAGAATAAAACCAAAAAAAAAAAAAAAACAATGGAAGCATTACTAACCTTGACTTAGTTGCTTGAAATACTTCTTAAACTTTGTGAGTTCTTTTCTTTTCTTTTTTTCAAGTACTACTAGTATCACCACTATCATTAGACCTCTCTGAATGCCTGCTCATAATAACTAAACTGAATTAATACAGTAACTGTTCCAGCTTCACCATCATATCTAACTCCCAGCCACTAAGAAAAAGGAATGGGGAAAAGGGCTTGTCCTTCTCTTTGAAGGGTATTTTAAAAACTTGTAGGTACTATTTTTGCTCATATCTCCTTAGCTACTTTGCCTTATGAGACACAATTATAAGGAATTCCAGGAAACATCCTTACTCAAGATAATTGCAATTCAGTCCAAAAGTCAACATTGTTTTAGGGAGAAGGAGAAAATGAGTAAGCAGGGACACTAGCAGTCTCTGGACATGGACTCAGAAACCATCAAAATATAAATAAGCTTTTAAGAAATGATGGCCTGCCCACCTTGGTGAAAGCTGCGTGGAAGGTGATTCCCTAATGGAATCACAGCATGGTTAGGGAGGATCAGATGACTGAGGATGGGGAAGAGACTAACAAAGAACAGGAGTGTCACAGAGAGCACTTTTGAAATGTTGGAAATAGGCCAGGGACAAGAGGAAATGGATGATGTAAAAGACATATCTATAATGATACCTGGTGAAAATTGGGCCAAGATGGGGTTAGCTGGCTGCAAGTGTGTTAAAATGAAGAGCATCAGGGCATCAGGACTTGACTGAATCTTAGAAAGGCACTAAAAATGTGAGAGCTCATGCATGGCTAACAGCATCCACGCAACAAGAGCTATCAGAAGAGGAGGAATGACGAAAGAGCAACTAAGACAGCCCTGTGTATGACAAGAGGTGTGGAGTAATGCTTCAGGAAGTTGTGATGGGAACAATAAACTCCAAAAGAATCTAGAAAATCTAGTACTCAAGTGTGAAATGTGTGAATCCAGAAGAGATATCAATTTTTCCCACTCCCTGTTTGCAAGGTTATCCTTTATCAGTGTAGGAAGCAATGTTTGGCATTCAATGTGCATACAAAATCTGCAGATGATAATGTACAAACAAACCTAGGGGGAATCCTGTGGGTATACTCAAGGACACTGACACTTGATTTTCTCTCTTAACAAATATTTGTTAATAGTCTGGAATATTTATTTGAAGTGGAAACTAAAGATCTCATATCAGAAAGAGAACATGAGGACTGTTGATTGTAAACCCCCAACTCCACTTCTGTCTTGCTCTTTGATCTCCTGTCACACTGCTTTTGGGAAAATTCGCACCTTTCAATGGGGAACATTAAGGTCTTAGAGTTTTTTTTTTTTAATTCTCCAAATAAAGGCCACCATTAGTCATCCATTGTCACTTGAGAGTATTCATTGAGTTCTTACTGCATGCCTCAAGAATATATAAATGCCTTATAACAGATTTCAATGGTCTTTCTAAGAGGAAGTCAGCAACTTTCTATCCTATTGCATTTCCAGTCATGTGTGGCTGGAATTTTGGTACTTGCCAAGTAGATGGACACTTGATTAGCTTCTCTGTAGAACTCAGTTTGGGCCCTAGAAACACAAAGAATACATAGTGTTTGTCCTCAAAGAACTTGCAAGTATTTCAAAATAGACTTTAAGACTGTTCATCCTCCCATAGAAATAAAGCAGTACTGCACACAAATTTACTCTGCTTGTCTAAATTTGCTTTTAGTTTTTCTTTTTTATCCTTATGCTTTAAAATAATTCTTTATGGATATCACCCTAAAGTCTATGAGGTGAATTTTGCTCTTTGGTCCCAATATTTTCTGACAAGTTACTCCTCTGTGTTCAGGGCTAGTACATTTTTTTTTCTTTTACAAATTTTCACACACTAGATATTCTATTCTTCCATATATTATACTTATGTTTTATAGCAATTTGGTTGACTTATTACCTTATCATTCACTCTTACAAGCAATTTATATCTGGAGTTTCACTTATGAACTTCCACAGATTTCAGAGACAAATATTTTTAATTGGAAAACAAAGCTTTATAGCATTAGTGAAAAATTTACTAGTAACAGTCTTCCAGAAAATGCTGTATTTCTTTACAAAGTAGTACTTGTAGAATTCAGATTCAGCAAAATCTTGCTAAATTTCTGAATGCACCTTTCCTAGTATGAATCATTCATTTCTGTAGGTATGAAAGAAAAATAATGTTACCTGAAACCTAATTGGTGAGAGAGAAAATGGATACATTTATAAATGAGTTGGAACTACTTTTATTGTTTGTTTGTTTCTAGATAACCCTAAATTGGAGACTGGATCAGATTATGTGTAATTTGAAGGGCAAGAATTTTTTTTTTGCGGCACCGGGGATCAAACTCACAACCTCGCACCTGCCAGGGCAAGCGCTTAAGCCGCTGAGCCAAACTTCCAGGCTAGTTTTTTGAGACGGGGTCGCACTATGTAGTTCAGGCCAGCCTTGCTCACGTTGTAGCCCAAGCCGGCCCCAAACTCACAACGCTCCTCCTACCTCAGCCTCCCGAGTGCTGGGATTAAAGGCGTGCGCCACCACACCTGGCCATGATTTGCTATGAATAAGATCTGAGTCTGCCATTCACAACTTATGGAATTTATGTGCATCTCCAAGAAAATAGCTGTTTACTACTCAGTTGTCATTTGCTGGGAGCACAATACAAAAGTGAATTCCAATCGATATTCATAGTCCTTGTAGACTCCAGAGGCTCCCTGCATGACTGGGCTCTATTTAGCTCTAAATCTGTATTCCCATGCAAAATTAAATGAGAGAACTGGGGAAATTTGAAGTCTCTTATTCTCAGTCACAGTAATATTTAAGTAGTATACAAACATTGAGTATACAAATATTGCCAATTCCTTTATTGCTTTGTTATGTCTACCACAAAAAGATTCGCCTGAGGGAAACACAACTCTTTTATTTTTCATTTTAGATGCAAAAAAATATTTTTCCTGTCTTGTTATTAAGTTAGTTATAAATCAGTTTTGTTTTTTGGGTTTTTCTGTTTGTTTGTTTGTTCGTTTTTGTTTTTGTTTTTGGTACCAGGGATTGAACGCACAACCTCGTGCCTGCCAGGCAGGTTTTTAAGCCACTGAGCTAAATCCCCAGGTCTAATTTTTGAGACAGAGTCTCACTACGCAGTTCAGGCTGACCTTGAACTCACTTTGTAGCCCAGGCTGGTCTCAAACTTGCAATGGTCCTCCTGCCTCAGCCTCCCAAGTGCTGGTATTGTAGGTGTGTGCCACCAAGCCTGGCTTCAGTTTTGTTTCTTACTCAGACAAGGTCATGCGTATATAATTCATTTTAATGGTAAGTTTATGTCCTTTGCTTCTACTCTCACTCCAGTGTTCTTACAGGTTAAATTTGAATTTATTTTGATTTTTCTCATTATTAAACACCATACAATTATTGATATACCCATAATTATGAAGCGAAAAATACAGAGTCCACCAAAAAAATAAATGAATACATACCTTAGCAGTTCACTGTAGTAACAAATATCAAAAAGCTAATGATCACCATTTTGAGAACCTCTTGTAATTGTATTAATCTCATGATGTCTCGATAAACAGCATTAAAAGATTTATACAAGTTTTTATTTTCCTGATGTACACATTTTTTGGCAGACTGTATATATTAAATTGTAATGACCATAGATTAGATTTAAAAAGATTTCTAGTTACATGTCAGGTCAATCAGAAGTATCTGACTAAAAATTAGCATTCTATTCGTATATGGTATTTAGCAAACTCTGCAGAATGTGGATAGCTATCCAACAATTAAAGATTTTCTGTTTTTCTAATAGGACAGAGATTAAATTTTGCCTTTCTTTTAGTGTATCACTGTTTTTAATTGTATGTACATATTCACAATAATTTTTATTTAGATGCAGTTATTAAAATTCCCAATTTCTTTGTTTATATAACAGTCACTTAGTTGGAAAATTATATAATAACACACATTTAAAAGTAAAGAAAATAGACTTAAAGCCTTGTGGAATAACATAAAGAAGCAATCTCTGGTGATAAGGTCGTTAAGTAAGAGGATAGTCACTAGCAAAGGGTCTGGAAAGTGGTGCTATTGTTTTGTTTTGTTTTGTTTTGTTTTTGTCATAAAAATCTTTGTATTTTTCCTGTAGAGTGGTTTAGAATGTATAAGCCTGCAAGCATAAGGGAAAATAAGTGAAAAAAATGAGACATCATTTATGTTAATGTAAGATTTTCAATATTATGTATTGAAAATGCATTGGTTCCTGTTCCAGTTCAGATTAATGTAAATATACTCTACCCTGCCATTCACATTCAGTGCAACTAAAATCTACTGTCTCTCTCCTAGATCAAAAAATAGCACAAAGTTCAGAATTGCATACTGATCATGAACAAAATCAATTCCAAGAGAAGAACTCTTCTAGGTCTGAACACCAGGAAAGGGAGACCCTGGAGTCAGGAAATTCACTTTAAAAAAAGTAGCAGTCCCAGGCAGGGTAGCAATAACAGCAGCAGCGGCAGCAGAGCAGGCCCCTAATGCTATCAGACAAAAGAAACTATGACCCCAAGCATGAAAGGGAGCACCCCAGTTCTTTCTTTTGTCTCCATAGCCCTGCTGCTTGGCCTTGGAGACAGAGACAACCTGGAGATACACACAGAAGACCAGGGAAGCTAAAGTCCTAGCCTTTTATACAGAAAAGCAGAGTCAGGGCATTCGAGAGTAAAAAAGTGTCAGGGAGATAGCAAAGGGAAAAATTTCAAGAAACTAACCCCGTATAATTATTTCCAAACTGCTGGCCTTATTACTAAGTTATGCAAAGATAAATGTGACCCAGAACAGCATACCAAAGATTCTGAGAAACTAACCATGTAAGGCCACTTCCCCCCAAGCCCAAGACAGGCTCTTGAATGCATTAATATGGGGCAAAGCCAAGTGGTGTTGCAAATTCTTTGAAAAATAAACCAATTTAGAATTAGAGGCTATAGTCTGTGATTGTGATATAGGAATGCTATCAGGACCTCTATAATAGAAATATTATAACTCCCAACCTGCTAGGTATCTGATATGCTGAGTTATGTTTTCTAAAATCAAAGAAAGAATTTTAGAAACAATAGAGGCTAAGAGTAGGAATATTTATTGAGGAGGAGAGGCACAGCTTCTGAGAGGCATAAAGGGACCTAAATGTGGGGTGCTGAAAGCCCCACTTCTCAGGGGAATTTTTATAGAGCAAAAATCACTTGAATACAATGTGGGTTAAAACTGTGAGCAACCAATAAGGTTACAAGTATAGTCACTTAGGTAATAGTGATCCAATGGTGAAACAAGTCACATAACAAATGTGCATTGAAAAAATAAAGACCTTTTTACGAAGTGATAAGTCTGGGGGTCTCGGTCACCCACTGAGATGACTGATGTCTATGTAAACTTCATTAGACCAGGTCTTACAACTTATCTCCATACTGGTTATTCTGTCTTTATCTTGAGACCTGGCCTCCAACAGATGCATCTCCAGCTGCAATGAGTTCCATCCTTGCCCTTATTCTCTTGAGTGCCCAGCCTTATCTGATTGCCTACAACACCTCTACCTGGGCTAGCTGTCTGTAATTGGAGACTTTCGGCATAATGTTACCCAGGCCTCTAAACGAGATAAGAATACAAAGACACATTTCACACATAAATGTACATTCAACAATCTACACAAAAATCAAACAATCCAAAATTCAGTAACATGAAGATAAAAATCCAAAAATAGCATTGGAAAAGGCAGGTAAATCTCAATAACCTAGAAAAGAAATAGAAAATCAACATGCCAATCCTGAGATAATGCAAATGCTGGAATTATCTGACAAAGGCCAATATAGCTACTATGGTCAAATTTCAAGAAAAAAAAAAAAAGGTGAACAGTTTTGAAAGGAGTGAAAATTCTTAAAGTTTCTACAAGAATATAAATCAATTAAAAACAAATATTTTTTTTAAATGTACAAATACTAATCTAAAGCAAAACAAAAATTTCTAAAAGAACTCTGAAAATAGAGAAAGAGTTGATGAATTGAAGATATTTTAATGGCAGTTATTCATAGGGAACCACATGAGTATAAAAAGGATGACTAAAGTAAGACCTATGGGTCTGATAGACAGCCTCAACTGCTCTAATATTTTTGTGATCAGAGTCCCAAAAGAAAAAGAAGAAATATTCAGGGGGAAAAAAAAGAGAAATACTAGCTAAATTTTTTCTTAAAATGTGATTAGATATATAAGCATACATATTCAAGAAAGTTATCTCGTCCAATTAAAATAAGTACAAGCAAATCTATGCTCAGAAAAATCATAATGATATTTCTGAAAACTAAATTTAAAAAAATCTTCAGGGAGTCAGAGAGAAAAGACTTATGTATAGGGGACAATGACTAGAATGACAGTGAATTTCCATTGGAGACTAAAGGGTATGGAATAGTACTTTCAAAGTGCTGAGTCAAAAGACCTATCACCGTAGAATTTAATATTCAGATACAACTTTATTTAGGAATAAAAGTGAGATAAGCAAATTATCAGATATAAGTGAAATAAGATAATTTGTTGCCAGCACATCTTCTTTAACAGAAATGTGAGAGAGAGAGTTCTTGTAAGGGAAGGGAAATAATAGTAGAGAGAAATGACATCCAAAATGAAGGAAGAATAATAGAAGTTATGGTATCTGTGTAAATATACCAGACTACATTTTACATAATGGTGAAAACAAAAATCATGATGTCAGTAGAAACAGAAGGAGAATCTCTTAATATGGTAAGAGCACCTATGAAAAATCCTAAATCAATATCAGTCTCAATTTTTGAAAATGGAAAGACTCCTCCCAAGATCAAAATAAGACAAGGATGGCTACTTCTGACACTACTATTGAACATCATGTTGTTAAGCTTTAGCCAACAAAATTAAACAATAAAAGTCACTTAATTTGGGAAGGAAAGTGTAAAATTATCTCTATTCACAAATGAAATATTTCTATATATGGAGGACCACCAGGATGGCCCTCCTTGAAAGAAGAGCATTTGTCCCCATTTTGACTAAACCTAACCTTTTTTCCATGTATTGATATATACAGAGCTGGCTAGAATATTTCTTTATCCCCTCAATTGGCTTTATTCAATGCAAATGGGACTAGTTAAGGTGCTGATGTGTGGTCTTTATACCAATTGGACAGGTCAGTGATGCACTGCCTATAGCTCCCAACTAGCATGCATGAAGTGGGCGAAGTCACACCCACAGCATCAACTGGGATTGAACCTCAAGAAAAGCACCAACTCCAAAAACACAAGATGCTTCCTCAAACTGTGTTATGCAGGTTACTCTTTCTGCTTCTCTCTCTCTCCTGTCTCTCTGTCTGTCTCTCTGTCTGTCTCTCTGTCTTTCTCTCTGTCTCTCTCTCTTTGCATGTTGCAAAGATACTATCTCGCCTCCTGTATGGAGCCATTGAAGCTGGAGATTGATCACATATGTGGAGCTAAAAGAAGACCAGCCCTGAAAACACAGGGAGCCCAAAGCAAGCCATGTAAACAAGCTGCTCCAGCTCCAAGAAGGCAAGGGGCCCAGGCCAGCCAGGCAAACAAGTTACTAGGTAGTGGGGTTGAAATTAACATTCTTCTTTGGAGGGTATAAATAAATGTGCTACAGTGGTTGAGCAGTTGTTTCTCTCCCACCAGGAGAGTAAGGGCTCCACCAGACCCCAGCTTTGTCTCTTTTTTATTTTCTCATCCTCACATGGTACTTAACCCCAAAAACCTCAAGAGCCACATGGTAGCCTCCTATCTAGCCCAGCTTCTGGCATTCACATATTTCCTGCCGTTCTCACAGTCACTCATCTCCAAGCCATTCTTTTCTCCAAGAATTAATAAAACCCAGGTTTGGCCCTGGGTTGAGGCCTTTGTTCTGGTTAACTGTTATTCTAACTGGACGTGCGACCACCTTGGCTCCCAACCATTATAGATATGTATTTGTGTCTTAATTCACGTCATGTGTTGCACTAGAAGTAGTATATTGGAATTAACTCACTAGAATTCCAATAACTTTTCCATGGGATTACAAATATAAACTCCTTCAAACTGGGAAGAGGCCAGCAGAGAGGGTTTCCTATACCTATATATGGAAATCCAGGAAGAATAAAACAAAAGGGCTAGAGCTAATGAGTGAGTTCTACAAAGTCACAGGATACAATGTCAACACATCAAAATTAACAATTATGCACATTATCACTGGATAATCTGAAAAGTACATTGAAAAATCAATTCCACTTTCAGTAACAACTAAAAGAATATAAAAATATAAATTTATGAATAAAATTAAAGAAGGTAAAAGATGTATGCATTGAAAGCTATAAAACATTACTAAAAGAAATTAAATAAGTACAAAACCATCCTGTGTTCATGGGAAAGAGAAGACTTAATATTATGAAGATTTTGACACATCACAAAGGAGTCAATAGATTAAATGTAATCACTACCAAAATTCCAACAAAATTTTTTCCACATAAATGGAAAAACTGGCCTTTAAATGTGTATGGAATCCGAACAGTGTATGCTAAAAAAGTAAGCGGAACATACATAGGTGTTATGGATTAAAAACTGGTGGTCAACTTAGCGCCAGCTGAATTAATTCAGCTGGTGTTGAGTAAAGATGGCCCACCTGAAGAAAGTTACCAGCATAAATAGAGATGTGGAGAAGAAGAACGAGGCATTGTGGGTTCTTTCAAGAGTTGCTGTTCAAGCTGCTGGTTCTCCCGGAGGTGCGTATCATGCTGGCTTCCTCAATATGGATTCGGCCATTATCATCGGAGGAGCTCGGGACCTCATCAATGAGAGTGGCTGTGGGTCACGTTGCGGGAGCTCTGCTCCTCACATTGTGCATCACTTCCTGGCTCCGGGGGGAAGCTGTGGGCTGGAGAAGTTTGTCACGCTGGGCTTCCTGACCTGTACTCGACTGTTCTCATCGTCGGAAGAGCGCAGAACCTCGTTGCCACTGAGGATGGCTGTGGTGCTCTTCAGGGCAGCCCCGCTTCTTGTTTTGTGCATGACTTCTCGGCTCCCATGTAGAACCCTCAACCCACTGCATAGCTCTTCACCCCGCTGGCGTAGACTTTCTAGTCCCACCGCTGACCTTTGGACTTCCCAGCACAGAACCATAAAATAGACTGGCGTGAGTCCTTATTGTGGGCTCTTAGATTTCCAGTTGGATTTGTGGGAGGCATTGTCATGTGTTTTGGGTCTTTAGCTGGACTCTTGCATGACATTGCTGTGGGATCCAGGCCATTGCCTAAATATCCTGGGTGTTTAGTGTTGTGGACAGATTTTCCTGCACTTTCTTGTGTTTAACTCTGGGTGACTATTACAAAACAGTATTACAAATCCTGTGTCCTTTATGCAGTTGTTCTCCCTGTAATCCCTGACTGCAACAATAGCCTAGTCAAAAATGTAGTACTGCCATATAGCTAGACATATAGACCAATGGAATAAAATCATAGATCCAGAGATTAACGCACTGGTTGATTGCATTGTTGTCAATCGATTTTTGACAAGGTTGCCCAGCCAATTCATTAGAAAAGTAATATCTTCAACAATGATAATGAAACAAATAATTTTCTATATGCACAATATTGAAGATATTTTTAAAAATTCAAGAAGGATTAATGATCTAAATAAAAGCAAAAACTAACATTTTGGTAGAAAGCAGGAAACAATCATTATGAACTGGCTTTGACAATGGATTCTTAGATATAATGCTAAAAGCATTGAGCATCAACAATAACAATGAAAAGTAGAAATGCATTAAATTTAAAAACATTTGTGCATCAAGGGAAATTATCAAGAAAGTGGAAAAACAATCTACAGAATGAGGAGACATTCTTCACTAAACATATATCTGACAATTAATGCCCATAATATATAAACAACCTCTATGTTATGGTTTAGATCTAAACTATCCACCAAAAGACTCACATGTTCAAAGGTAGGACTTTTGAAAGGTGATTGAGTCGTGGCAGTGGTACACTCATCAGTGGATTGATCCACTGTGTGTGCTGTTAGGGTGTGGGGCCTGGCTGAAGGTATCACCTGGCAGGAGACCTGGAAAGGTGTATTCTTGGCCCTACTTCTCTCGTCTCTCTCTGTTTCCTGGCTGTCATGATTTGAGCACCTTTTCCTCACATATTCCTCTGCCATCCTGTGTCTGCCTTGGAGCAATCTGTCTGTAGACTGAAGACGTAAGTCAAAATAAATCTCTGCTTCTGTAATTAGTGCATGTCCAGTATTTTGTCCCAGTCACTGGAAAGTGACTAAGATAAATAACAACAAAATACCAAGTGGTACAATCCAAAAAATTTCCAAAACACTTGAAGAGATATTTTTCTCAGGATACAAATGGCCAATGAACAAAATAAAATCAAAAGCTCAATGAAATACCACTTCATTCCTACTAGGATGGTTATTAGAAAACTAACCAAAAAAAAATTTAAAAACCCAAAAAACAAAAATCATAATATATAGAAAGTATCAACAATTCAATAGTAAAAATAACCCAAATCAAGAATGGGCAAAGAATTTAAGCAGCTATTTCTTCAAAAATGTTGTACAAATGGTTAATAGTATGAGTAGATGTGCAACAATATTATTCAACAGAAAAACACAAAGCCACAGAGAGATACCATTTCACCCTTACTATGGCTATAATAAAAATATAATAACCAGTGTTGCACAAGATAAGGAGAAACTGGAACATACATACATTGCTAATGTGGGTGCAAAATTGTGCAGCTGTTTTGAAGCACAGTTTAGCTGGTATTCAACATATTAAAGACAGAGTTACTATGTGATCCAGAAGTTTTACTCTCAGGTATATATCCAAGAAAAATATAGTGTGCATCCATTCACAAAGTTACAAACAAGTGCTCTTGGCAGCATTTCCTAATAATCAAAAATTAGAAGCAACTCAAATGTTACTCTTGTGATAGATCTATAAATAAAATACAGAATATTTATTAATGAATAATATTTGATTCTAAAAAGAAATATGTTTCTGCATGGTTGACGCATGATAGTATTTTGCTAAAGGAGTCAATAAATGGTAACGTATTGTGTGATTCTGTTTATTGAAATTTTCAGTATAAGAAAATCCATATAGATAGGAAGTAGATTGACAGTTGCTCAAGAGAATAGAGGGCAATGTGAGTGAGAATGGGAGATGGGGTTGGTTGCTTAGGTCTGGCAGATAGTATGAGTTCTTTTTAGGAGGGGTTAAATTGTTCTAAAGTTAGATCACTGTGATAGCTGCACAACTATAACATTAAATAGTATACCTAAAAGACTTCAATTTTATGTTAATCTCAATAAAATTATTAAAATATGTCTGTTATTCTGCTGTAAAAGTATAAGAGCAGACTAAATAAAAACTGCCTTCTGCAAGCTTTAAAACTAGACTTTTAAGTCAAGCCCTTTACTTGGAACTTCTGGTTCTAACACCCTGTCAGAATCACCCCAAATTCTAAATTAAATAAGTCAAACCTTATGTGCTTTTTAAATAAGAATTTCTTTCTTCATTTAAAAATTGACATAGAATACTTAACATTAAAGCCACAAACTGAACATAGAAACATTATTTAATAATAAAAAAAAACCTTCAGGAAAGGATGGTTTACCTCACTAAAGATTAAAGAGTCTACAAAACTCAGAGAGCCTAGTTTAGAATCAAGAATTCCCTAGTACTTGTCTGATTTTCTTTCAACTAGCTTCATGCTGCTTAATTTGTTAGGTCCACTGGGTGAAAAAGGAATGTAACTAAACCTTAGTGTAACTTTAGAATTGACCCTGTCAGCTATTTTTTCACTGCATGCAGCTGCTTAAATGTATTGTCTTCAGCAAAAAGCAATGTAAGTAATTGCATAGCATAAAAGTAAATGTTAAATTATAATTAAATTATTCTGCAAGCCTATCACACTAAGTTTATGGCCATTCCATCATATTGCAGCAACACAGAGAACAACAATTAGAGAGAAAGAAATGTTCTAAATTGAGATCTCAACTTTCTGAGAACTTGTCTCCTTGAAGGCATCTCCTAACATTGTTTATGTCATTACTTTTCATTTTAGTTTCTCATCTGTCAGCTTTTCTTTTATATATACATTTATTGCAATACTTTTTTTCTTCAGCAAATAGTCAAACAATGGAAGACTCTAAATTTAATGCATCTTACTTTGACTTAGCAGAGAGAGGTCCTGATTTATTATTCAAAATTTACCCAGTGCTTTCCTGTTTTTTGGATTTTTCCAATCATTTATTAGTTCCTCCTGAGGACTACCTTGAGAAGGTCATTTTTAGCAGGTTTACTTGACAGATCAGAACACAGACCCTAATTGAAAAAATAATTTTGACTGAGGTGGCAGAATAAGGTTAGCTCAGAGACTAGAATAAAAGCCAAGGTCATGTTAGCACACTTAGTTCCTTTTTTTTTTTTTTTTCCTCATCTCTCTGGCTTTGACACAGAAACACAACCTATTCATTTTGTACACCCCTGTTATTTACAGCTGTCCCTTTCAGAGTGGCTACTTTCTTCAAGCACCTGCACCACTGTTACAGTCTTCTACTTTTAACCTGTGTAAATCTGCACAAGGGACAAGGAACTAATACACCTTTTTATCTTTTTCTTTTATCTTTTTCCCAGTACTGGTGGTTGAACCCAGGGCCTTTACACTGAGCTATATCCTCAGTCCTCTTTTTAAAATTTTGAGACAAGGTCTTTCTAAGCCATCCAGTTTGGTCTCTGACTTGTGATCTTTGTGCCTCAGCCCTCTTAAATGCTTGGACACAGGCATGTTTGGAGATCCACTCTGTGGCAGGAGCAATGTTTGGTTCTGAGCTTAATAAGACAAAAGACAAGACACAGGCCATGACTTTAAGAAGCTAAAAACATACCAGAAAAATAGAAAAACGTGTATGACAGCTATGCAAGAATATGAAAACTCAGTGACATTAATATGTCCAGAATGTTTGTGAGAGTTTCCAGACAGGAAAGACTCAGAAATGGGCCAAACTTTCCAGAAAAAAGGGGAGTATCTATGGCAAATTTAGATGAGCATATTTTGTGGGTAAAAATGGAGATCAGAGCAGTTGCAAATCTTTTTATCCACATAGATCTCCTCTTCCTACTCTGTGCTAGTACAGAGTCCTCCAGACTCCAGTCTTACTGTTTTTGCACAATCTCTTCTCAAATTCAGAAAATGGTTGCTTGATTTAACAAGTATTTTCTGAGTTCCTAGTGTATGCCGGGAAGTGTGTATAAGAGGCTCCAGGAAGTGTAGCAACCTTTCAGATATGGATGAAATTGGGTGAAAATACAGAGGGACATAAAGAGATAAGAGACAGTTGTAAAGCAGAAACCCGGTGCACTGTGGGAGAATATAGAAAGAGCCTCTGACTCCCGGAAGAGTCCTGTTCAAGAGAGACACAATGAAGTGCAAGGAGATGAGTACTGGAGCTACAGGGAGCCATCTCTGAGGTTCAGGGAGAAAACGGAGAATGCTGATTTTTGAGGCAAAGCTCCCATTGTATGAAGGAACTGTGGTGCAGATAGAGGTTCAGGGTGTGCCGAGGCCCAAAGGCCATGATATATGACCCTGCTTATGGTACAAAGCCAAGAACACATTTTAAGTAATGGAGACATCAGACATATTGTAGAAATAAGCTTTTTAGTAAAGGAATAATTTTTAAAGTGATAATCATATTTTCTTTGCCCGAACTTAGCTTTTACAAAAGCTACTAGCCTTTTGTAAACAACTAAGAGATGGAAAGTTGTGAGGTAGAGTCAGGTCCGTAAAATTGCTATGACTTCCGCCATCTTTGAAGCTAAATAGGCTTGGTCTGACAAGATGTCTTGGCAGAGCTAACAGTGGAAGACCATCTGTTTAGTGATTACCGAGGAGGTTTTAAAGATTAAAAAAAATCATGCATTTAGCATTCAGTTGGAATTCTCTAACAGGTTGTTTGCTATGGTTTTCTACTTGCAAGGAAAGATTTACAACACAGAAGGTAGTTCAGGTGGTTTAGATTCATGAGTTTACTGGGCCCTGAAGCTGACTCCATTCTAATAAAGGGGAAAGGTCATTTTTAAAATAATTCCTGACATTTGCGTGTACTACCAAATCCTAATTTAACAGCTCACCTTCAGCAGATGATCTTTCCTCCTAAGTCATGGAAATTAAGGCATTTCCACTGAATAAGTCTCCTTTACTTTCCTTCCTTCCAAATGCAGAGTCTATTTCCTTTTCTCTCCCAAGTATAAGATAGTCCTGCTTCCTGATTGGCTTTAATCCTTTATCATATTTGTTCTTTCATCCTCTTGGATCAGGATCTCACTAAATCAATGTTCCCTTTTTACTTCGGTATCTTTGTTTTCACTTGACCTATATTTAGATATTTCTTATCTTTAAATAAATATAGAAATGTTGGCTGGAGTCCAACTTTACAGAACTCGTGGTTATACCAGAACTAAGAGATAAAAGGAAAATGATGGTGAGGAAAGATAAAAAGTGCTTCCTTGATCTCATCGTTTTGCATTGTTTCTCCCTTTCTCACCTTCCTGCTTTCAATGTCTTAACTGTGATTAAACTTGCCACTACTATTAGTTCATCTCCCACCATGTCTACCCATCCCACTGAAATCCAGACTCTTCCCTTGCCACAGTGGTTTCTCTTTCAAAGCTGATTGTGGATCATCCACTAGTGAACATTTTGAATTTTTGCTTTTCTTTGTTGCACTGCTGTGTTTATCATGAGTCATACTCCTTTTCCTGAATCTCCTTCCTCCCAATGTTACTAACAACAGCCAAAAAAAAATGAACTTCATTAAAATAAAAATCTTTTATGCATCAAAGGAAATTATCAGCACACTGAAAAAACAATCCATATATTACAGAAAGCAAATTATAAGCAAATTGCATATCCAAGAAGGAGTTGATATCACATCTATATAAAGAACTCCTATGACTCAACAGACAGTAAACAACTCAATATTAAAAATGAAAATGAATACTACAAATAAAATACATAAAGATCAATAAGTGCATGAAAGTTGTTCAAAACCTAGGCTAGTCGTTATTTTAAAAAGAAGTAATAACAAGTATTGGTGAAAGCAGGGAAAAATTGGAGTCCTCAAACATAGCCAGTGGGAATGCAAACTGTTGTAAGCACTGTGGAGAAAGTGTAGTGTCTTCTGAAAATATAAAACATAAAGTTATATGATCCACAAATTTGACTTCTGAGTATATGTTTAAATAAATTGGAAGCCAGGAGGAGAAGAAAGTTTTTGACAACCATGTTTATAGCAGTATTATTCACAGCAGTTAAAAGATGGAAGCAACCATGTGTCCCTTGATAGATGAATGGACAAACAAAATACAGTAGAATACTGTCGAGGTTTCAAAAGAAAGAAAAATTTAGACACAGGCCACAGCATAACTGAAAGTTGAAGACATTAGGCTAGGTGAAATAAATCAGTTTTGAAAGCATAAATACTGCGTGATTTACTTACCTTAGAGTATTCAAATTCACAGACATAAAATACAGTGACAGTTGCTAGGGGTTGGTAGAGAGGAAGGGACAGGGAGTTAATGCTTAATGTGTGCCATGTTTATGTTTAGGAAGATGAAGAAGTTCTGGAAAAGATTGCATAATAATGTAAACATACCTAACAGTACTGAACTGCACACTTAAAATGTTGATATAATAAAGTTTATGTTATGCATATTTTACCACCATGAAGATACATAATTGTATTGATCTCTTGTTCATAGTATCTTTTTTTTTTTTTTTTTTGTACCAGGAATTGAACTCAAGACTTTGCACTTGCCAGGCAGGCACTGTGCTCCTAAGCCCTATCATCAACCCTATTGTTCATAGGATCTTATCCTATATTGCTGTATTTGGCTGTTAACATAAAGATAAGTGATTTATTTTTATAAACTGTTCCATTTACTGCATTTCCAGACTATGAATAGTTTTAGCAGTTTTTCACAATGGATGTATTCAATTTGGAAGATATAACCTGTAAATAACAATATACTTTGTTATGATAGTTTTAACATTTTATTCAGTTTAAAGCATTTTCCATGACTTCTAGTAATATTACAACAATTGAAACAAAAGTTGGCATATTTGTCTTATTTTAGTTCATTATTATTATTTCAGTGAAAATATGAATGCTTCTCCATTTAAGATTGTGTCTTTAATAGACTCTGTATTTGATAAAAGTTAATAAATTGTTTTCTGATTATTCTATACTGAAAAATGACAGAATGTTGCTTTATTTAATATTTTTTTTCACTTTTGGTCTATTAATACTGTAAGTTACATTGACAGCTTTTTCTAATTTTGAGTCATCCTTGATTGTTTAATATTAAATTCTATTTGGTTATGACCTATTATTTGTTAAGTGATTCAGTTTTGCTGGCTGATTCTTTTAGTATTTTATAACTAAATGTATATTTTAACTTAGATTTATAATTTTATCACATTCACTCTTTTATCTAGTTTTGGAATACTAGTTAGAGAAACTTGATAAAATGACTAAAGAAACTTTCTTAATTTGTTGTTTTCTGAGGAAACTTGTAAAACTTGGAGCTTCTGTTCACTGAAAGTCTGATAGGATGCCCTGTGATGCCAACTATTCCTGGTCGCTTTGGAGGAACAGGGTGTTTAGAAGCAATTTTTGCTTACTTTGAATAAATATTTATTTAGGTTTGCACCCTAAATTTGACATTTGCATTTTACTCTATTTGCATGGAAAATAAATTCTCTTTAGTATTTATTATTTTCTGCAAAACCTGCTATTTTCTTTTCAAACATTGCAATTAATGCTTTTCTACTCTAGTAATATTTTAAAAGTAAACCATTTTATGTCATTTCTTTATTTTTTTGATGGTACATATCTCCAGGTTTCACTTTTGTTTGACATTCAAATGTGTTTTGTTACTCATTTACTATCAGATAAAGAGTGAAATAAAAGAATTTGTAATAAAACAAGTGATACAAAATAAATTAGCAGATGCTGTTTTAAAAAGGTAAAAGATAGACTGAAAATAAATATATACAAGCAGATGAATTTTTTCGACAGAATTTTAAGATATATTAAAATGAGTGAATTTTCACTGTACACATAAACAAGGATCAATCTCATATTTATGGTTTTGAGCAGAAACCTCAATTTTTAAAGAATGCATAAAGTATAAATTCATTTCTGCAGATGCTAAAAGCATACAGATCAGCTAAGCGAGCACTCACTGTCCAAAGGTGATCTCCACCCATCTCCTCAGTAGTTCCCACTGTTACACCAGGTTCATGTGTTTATGGTAAAAAAATCAATGAGTATCTTTGGTTCTAGAAAAAGGTAGCATAGATTTCCTTTTCTGTTCTTTCTCCATCTAAATATAATTCAGTGCCCTAGAGATGACTCAGTAGGCAATAATTACATGACTCTGAAAACCAGAGGATTATGTACTGTGCAGGAACCTCAGGACTCAAGCAAAGACAATGTAAGGAAATTCTGAGTTTTCTTTGTACCACTATATACTAGTAGGGAAGGTGCTGGAGAGTTCTGCAATTCACCAACATACAGACATACACAAATCACTTACAAATGCATGCTCTCTCTGGCCAAGGGCTCCATAGAGGAGAACCCAATATAGACCTGAGGGAAACTTCAGACCTTGCTTATTAAAAAAGAAAAAGAAAAAGAAAAAAAAAGAAAAGAAAGAATGAAGGAGACCAGAATAGGATTATGCCACAAGAACTCAGAAAACTGAACTGTCATTAGAACTTTAAAGCCCACCAAAATAGACCCAACCCTAGATACTGAATCTAAGTACCTGCTAAGAGAAGGAAATACGATCAAGAGTTCCCAACTAAAATGCCTATCATAGAACTGAAAATCAATTGCCTTACCAAACCAAAACAGTCATAACTATAATAAGAAAAGAGAACTGAGCTAACACTGAGTAATGTAGCACAGATTTTAAGATGAGGCAGATATTAGAATTTTCTAACAATTTTAAAATAGCTTTTATAAAAATGTCTCAATAATCAGTTACAAATTATTTTGAAACATAAAAGAAATAACTGGAAAATAAAAATGACTTTAAAAGAAACATAAATGAAAAATTCAATAAAAAGAACAGCAGTCTCTTAGGAGGATCTCCATAATAAGGTGAAGATGGTGACTTAATCTGAACAAGGAGGGAAAATAGAGCAAAAAGGCCAAATAATGCTGAAACAAAAACAAAACCCAGAGGTCCCAGGATCAGTATTAGAAAGTTTAGCATTCATTTTATCAAAGTTCAAGAAGCAGAGGAGAAGAATAAGGCTGAGAGTATTGAAAGAAAAAATGACTGATGAAAACTTTCTAGATCTGGGGACAAAAATGCTGATAGAAGTGTAAAATGATACAGCCACACTGAAAAGGACTTGGCAAATCAATTTAAAAAATAGAATTTCCATCTGTGCACTAATTGCATGCTTGGGCACTTATGAAAGAGAAATGAATGTTCATATTATTTATTTGTAATAGCTAGAAACCAACTAGAAACAATGCACATATTCTTCAGAGATGAATGGTGAAACAAACAGTGGTATATCCATACTATAGAATACTATTTAACCATAAAAAGAAACAGACTATTAATATAAGCCACTTGGATAAACTTCAAGGAGATTTATGCTGGTTATGAATTAACTTATCAATGATACCAATAAACACAATTTAACCTTTTGCAAAATCAGTGATTTTTAATGTACAATCTAGCTAAAATGCTCAAAGATCCTAATATTAACTGTAGTGAAATATGGTTGTAAGAATGTATATTTTAAGGCTGAAATTATTATCTGTGATATGTATCTACATATCTATCCCTACCCTCCTGTATATTAAAAAGTATTTATTGGGAGTAACTTTAGTGTAAATACATTTTCTTCAGTTCCAAATATCAGAAGAAAAATTACATTTTAAATTTTTTCCATATGCCCCTCTGGCTACTGTTATTCTATGCAAATAAAGAAACAATCCTTGCACCAAAATAAAAGACAGTTTTAAATGATAAGGAAACAACCAACTTCTTTATTTTAAAAATTTCATAAAACAAAATGATATTTTCTAGAAATGCATCCACTAGTACTAACATATGAATACTTGTAGAAACAGACACCCACCAAATTTGCAATAGTGGGAGGGAATTTGGTTTCTTGTGGGCAAACAAAATACTTCTAAAAAAATGTAATGATATTCTTTTGTAACCTAGATTTATATGTGTGTGTGTGCATATATATAATATATATATGCAGTTTATTTTTATTTATATCTTTGTGTGTCATGAATATTTAATAATAAAATAAGACCCACGTTCCAATTCTCTTCTTTTACACTTATGATCTCTTTCTTGCTTCTTGTGTCACTATAGAAAAATATGAATGTTTTCCTTTGTGAAAATCTGTTGTGTCTTCACGCTCATGAAATATTCTCAAACTTCTTGATGTTCTTAAATTTCACCATAATGTATCTACAAGTGACTGGTTCTTTATTTCTCCTACCTAGTGTTCTAGTTCTCTTTGATATGATTTACACTTTAATTCTGGAAAATTTAAAAAAGATTATTTCCTCAACAATTTCCTCTCCATCTAATACTTTCCCCCTCCTTTCCCCTCCTAATACTTATATTTTAGCATATTACTTTTACATTTAATGTATCTTGTATCTTAGCTTTACTGTTATGATTTCTTGCTGTTAATTCTTCATAATTCTTTCCATGAGAATTTCTTGATCTGATTTTTTTTATTTATCGAATTTTAGATATAATCATCTGGTTTTTCATTTTAATTATTCTTTATTTATTCTCAATTTTCCAGTTTTTATTTCATTACAATTGCTTGCTTTTCCTTCACTGGATCATTATTGTAGCAGGAATTAGAAAATAGTATTTTTATTTTTCATTCTTGATCTGCTGAAAACATTAAGTCTAGTTCACCTAGTCTGACTTGTTCATTAATTGACCCTCTTATTTCATGTCTGCACTTCACAAATAATTGGTTAATTTTCCTACCACCTCATCCCCTGGAAGTTCCCCAAGTGTTATACAGAGGGTAGAGCAGGTACTTCTCCAGGTTAAATTAAAGGGAGTAAGGTCCATACTTTAGGGCAGTAGATGGGTCCCAGAATAGGCTTGATTTTCTTTCCTTTTCCCTAGTCACTCTCCCTCTAGTAGATGACACTGCTCCTTAGTGAACCCTCTGCTACAATGCAGCTTTCTCCAGAGCCTTCCTTCATTGATTTTCTAGCACTGGGGAGAGTTAGACATAGGAAAGCGGTGGTGGAGATAAGCGGAGGACAGAACTTGCTGAGCAGCCAGCACCTCAGCCCACATGGTCTTGAGACTTCTGACGTCCAGTATCCTTGGTCACACACAGGTGTTTTTTGTTCAAAAAAGGAGGCAGAAAATGCCATGTATTATGCGGCTATTGTGATACTATGAGAATAGAAAATGACTCAAAAGCTCTTCCCTTTAGCTAATCTCCATACTGTGCAAGTGCAGCTCTCCATCCTTGTCAGCTATTTCTCTTTAGCCCAGCACAAAGCCAACTATCACAGTTCAGCATTTTTTTCTCAATCTTACCATGGTTCTTCAGGCCTACACTTCTGTGCAATCTCTGAGGTTTAACTGGAAAAGGGACTGAGGTAGGCAGACCGCAAAATCTGATCAGGATTCAAATACTGGCAAATGTAATGAATTGAGATTGATTTTGTTGCATACTATTTATTTTGCTAAAGGGCATCAATGATTAATGTAATGGATTCATGCAAGTAGGAGAAGAATATAGGTGTGTAGGGTCTCTTTACCCCTTCACCCCAGAAGTGGAAGAATGGTCAGCAAAAGAGTGGAAGAGAGTGTCAATTCACAGCTCAGCCAACACCTTTTACAAGGGTCTATCTTGTACAATGAATCCTTTGCCATAGTTGTTCTAGCTCCGTCTATCATAAGGCCTACATAACAATGACATGCATTCCATGATCTATCAGTTTATACAATGACACCAACCCTAATTCAATCATTTCATTTTTGTGTACTAGTTTTCTTTGCTGGACATTCAAAACCAGAAACCCTATTTATTATTTCTGCACCTCTGACAATCTGCACATGGTAAGTTTTCAATACTTGTGTTTGTTACTATAGTTTTATAGTTTCTAGGCAAATGGATGGATGTGTAACTAGTTAAGATTGTAAGTGTTAGGAAATGGAAATTGCAACTGACAAATGAAAAATTTATTTATGGAGCAAGTCATATGTGACTTGGCATGAAGCTCTTACTCTGGAGTTAGAAAGGAGGGGTGCTCCACACAGTCAAAGGCAGTTCCAGAGAGCAGAAATAATTAAGGTCCATGGAAACTATCAAGAGAAGACAGTTTAGGCCATATGCCAGATTTCTGACAAAAAGTCAGAGAAAGTTAAAAGTAAGTTTGTTCATATTAGTTCATATAAGTTTGTTCATATTATAGAATTGTTGGACCTCAGTAGATTGATTAAAGAAAAAGCAAGCATGACAGAGTATAACATAATAATAGAACATAATTGTCTCAAGAAGACCTATGGTGATCTCTGACATTTCTTTTATCAAGGCTGGGTCTAGGTAATCAATGAATGCACAGACCTCTCACCTACAATAAATGTGAGAACAGAAACAAAACCTCAAAGGAATTGTTGGGAAGAAATCCTAGTTCGATGTATTACTCTTTTCCCAAATATTTCCACTACAAACCAGAAGGTCAGGATGATGAAAAAGTGATCACAATAATGTCTGCAGGAGAGAGCAAGACAAACTGTCCCAAAATTACAAGGTAGATAAAAAAGAAATACTTTTCACGCAATATTAGAAAGTTTTCCAATCTCTAAAATTCTACATGTAGTACAGATTTAATGAGGCTATTAACTAACATTGCTTTATGTTTGAGAGCTGTTTTTAAAACACAGATTAAAAAATAAATTAAATGATGGGTACATACAATCAAGAAAAGGGTCATTACTCTCATTTGAACAACCAATATGTGGCAATTAATGGGGGTTTCTCTTAAGAAATATTTTAAAGAGCAAAACTAAATTGCTAAGGGAAAAATAAAAGACCTAATTAGTTACTTTTGACTTGTGCTGAATTTGAGTGTTATGCAATCTTTTGAGGCCATCTTTAGAAACAGGATACTCATGTGTCCAAGGTGCTAAGCCCATCCGCTTGTTCTTGGTGTTCTAATTAACTTCCATGCTGGTTTGATTAACACTAGCATTCAGCTTTTCCTAGTGGAAAAAACAGCCTCTGTATGAAAGCACTTAAGTGAGTCACTTTTTGTTAGTAGGCTGATTGTCACTGGGTTTTTTCCTATGGAATATCAAACTTTTTTGCTTGGACTTTGTGATACATGATACTTGTTAGCTGTAATGAGTTGTATAAAATGTATATATTAAAAATTATTTTTAAAAGGTCAAAAGACACTTCCCTTCTTTTGCTATGAAGTAAAGCTTATCACACAAACAGGTTATTTCATTTGAACTACAATATACTATTAAAATTACCAGCTCATTTTCGATGTTTTGATGTTTCCTTGAATAGTCTATGCAACACTGATTCCTCAGGGTCCTGCTCCCTTCAGTTCAGATGTCTTTCTAAAAGTTCTCCCTTGAACATTATCATCCAAGTACACAATTAATCTGCTGCCAAACCCACCAGATTAAGCTTGTAGTTTACGAACATAGTAACCGCTTCTGTCACCTAAAGAGGCATGATCAGATTCTAGTGTTTTCAGAATGACCTAGAGAGGGCAGAGGATCTTTTTAAGGTTGTTAAAATGATAGAAAAGAGAATAAACAAAATTGTGAGTCAGAATGGTAGCAATGAGAAAGTGAAAGAGAATGAGAAAAATTATGTAGGCAGAAGTACTTGATGACAAGACAATGTGGAAGTTTCAGGAAGGAAGCGTATTAGTTTTCTATTCCTGCACAACAAATTACCACTAATTTAGTGAATTAAAACACACACATTTATTATCTCACAGTTTCCGTAGGTTAGAATTCTGGGCACAACTGCACTGGGTATCCTGATCAAGTTTCCATGAAGTGGTATTTCGCTTGCATTCTATCTAGCAGTTTGACCAGGGAAAAATCCACTTATAACCTCCCTCAGATTGTCAGTAGGATACATTTACTTTGCAGCCATAAAATTAATGCCAGTTTACTCATGGAAGTTGGCAGGGCAGAGCTTGTTTGCTGTTTCTAGTCTTATTTAAGGGAAAGGTTAGACTTTCTTTCAGTGAGCTCACTTGATTATGTCAGGACAATGCAAGCTTATCTCCTTTTTGAGTAACCCAAAATAAACTGGTTATGGACATGTTACATCTAAGGAATCCTTTCACCTCTGCTGTATTCTTGCAATTGCCTAGTTGCTGGATTGTCCTAGTTTTCACCTGAACTCAAAAGGAGAGGGTTACTAGAAGTGTATTTCAGGGGATCAGAATCCCATGAGTCATTTGCAGGTCAGGTGTCTCTCGCAAGCAACAGGTATATGGGTCTTTAATTTTTGTTTTTCAATCTGCCCATCTGTGGCCATTAACTGGAGAGTTAGACCATTAACATTAGGTGTTATTACTAAGATATGTACTAATTTCTCTCAATTTAAAAAATGTTTCCAGTGTTTCAATTGTTTTCCATTCCTTTAACTGCTCTGCCACTGAAATTTACCTTTTTGCTTGGGCTCACTACATTGTCATCTTTGACATCTCTATTAAAATTCTCTTAGGTATTTTCTGCTATGCTGGTTTGCTGGTCATGAATTTCTTTTGTTTATTTTTATCTCGTAAGATCTTTATTTCTCTTTTAATAAAGAATAATCTTACAGGTTAGTGTGATCTAGATTGGCAATTACTTTATTTTAGAGCTTGAAAAACTTTGTTCAAAGCCCTCATGGCCTTTAAAGTTTCTGTTGATTAATCTGCTATTATTCCAATGATTTTGCTCTTACAGTTTTTAATATTACTTGTTGTGAGTTTGGCATTTTGACTATGATGTGTTATGTGAGGTTCTTTTCTGTCATGTTTTTTTGGGGGAGATTTTAAATATCTCCTTTACCTGAGTATTTTATTCCTAATATTTTGGAAATTTTATGTCATATTTACAGTGAATAGATAAGTATTTCAACACCCTCCTTAAGAGAGATGATTCTTAAATTTGCTCTTTTAGAGCTCCTGAATAATCATTACATTTTTCTTTTCGCTTTTCATTATTGCTGACTGAATTTTCTAGTGTGTCCACCTTAAATTCTGGTATGTTTCTTCTGTTTAATCTTGTCCATTGCCAAGAATTTTGATTATTTTCCACTTAACTTATTAAGGTTTTCCCTTTCAGGAGTTCTGCTTAGCTCTTTTTCCAAAACTCTGTCTATTCATTGATGAGTCCATCACTGAAGAGTCTTTCATGCCCTGCATGTCCGACATTCTTCCTTAGCATCATCTTTGCATTAGAGTCAATTCTTGTATGCTGCCTGAGACAAAGGGGAGAGAGGATTTTTTTTTTCCTTTTGGTCTAGCGTGCTCCTTCACATCTGTCCAAGCAAGGGCAGTCTTTTAAGAGCAACCAGGAGACAGACCTGTTCCTCCTCTACAGCTGGGGATGGGTGCTTGGTAGGTCTGCTATTGGTAGGATCAGCTCTCATGTACCAAATTAATGTTTCTTGTATCTGGATATAAGGGCACCAAAAATTCCAGGTTTTTCTCTGAATTTGTCACTCACATTGTCCTTGGGCAGGTCCAGAGTGTGAGCCAAAGCTCTGTAAATTTTCCAGACCATACTTTCGGAGGTGTGACTGACCGGTGTCAGCACACTGCTGGATTTACTCTGAGTGTTTCTGAGCAGACTGTTGGGGGTAAAGGCAGATGGTGAATGGGTAGGGTATGTTTACCTATAGGTGCAGTGGTACCCAGCCTTATGCTGGTCCCCACATGAAACTCAGACTCAGACCCCTCCCCAACCCAGCTCCACATTGCTTAACGCACTGCCTGCCACTTAATTCCAACCTCTGCTGTTTCCTGCTGTCTGTCTGCCCCCGAGAGGTTCTCTCAACCCAGAGTTTAGACCCCCATGAGCTGGGAGGCTAAGGTCTTTCTTGTGACTTTAGTTTTACTGGGTCACAGTCTTTTTCCTTGGGCCACAATGACTATTAAAATAAGTATTTACTTCCTCCCTGCAGGACTAAGAGAGACATGCCCTGAAATTAGAGGAAGCAGGGTGTTTTTCTGTGCCTTAGCAGAGATGCCTTCCTACCCCAGTTTGAACCAAATTCATCTCCGGCTTGTTCTACCAAGACAAGAATGGAAGGACTTTGTAAGGCGGCTTTGCACTCTGACCCTGTCTTATAAGGAGGGGGAAAATGAGAATCATTACTCCTGGCTCCATCTACTTGGATGTGGTCAGATCTCCTATCTGCTCAGTCTCTCTCTCTGTCCAGCAGAAGGGTCAGTGCTCACAAGAGAATACTGAATTTTTCCTTTTACTACTGCATAGGAAGAAGTCCTCTCACTGGAGTATGTGGCTTCAGTTAGTTTACTTATCTTTCTGGATACCAATATTTCAGGGTTTCTCCTGGTGCTGGCTGTCTGAAGATACAGTCCAGAGATTTTCTATGGTGTCCTCATCTTCTCACAGAGTTGCACACCTATGGTCTTGGAAAAATATTCAGGGCAACTTGTGAGTGTAGACTGCTTCCAATCTGACGTCTTTTGAATCATCATGTTTTACTTTTATACATTTCATAACCAGTTGCGTTCATGACAATCAGACTAAAAAAAGAAAATCTTCATAATAGCATCATGTTTGAATTGTAGTTATACTTAAAAATTAGCATATTTTTAACACCTATACATTTAAAAATTGCAAGTAAAAATATGCCACTAATTTTATTTACCTATGAATCTGTCCTTATCATTAGCTCACTCTCACTCTCTGAACTAAAGTTTTATTGGAGAGTGAGCTACCTAATTTGCCATATATACACCCAATATTTTAAGCAACCATCTGTCATGTAATTTTTATATATACCTTGGGAATTTATATTTTTATTCCTAGCAAATTAAAGTTTTATTCGATATGAAATCTTCTAATGCTAACATTTAAACATAAATTAGGGCTTTTGAATTTAACACTTTCAAAAGATTCCTTTGGCTATAATTTGTTTATGCTTTTTATATTATTTCTTAATGTTCTAGTGATATAATATACATGGGTTTTAGTACTTTGCCATTAATTGTAGTTTTAAAACAGATTCAATATATAAGGAATTTGTCTTAAAATTCTTATGAACTCTCATGATTTTTTCTATTTGGAATTATTTCCACTATCATCATTTGGTTTATTTTCACAATTGTATTTAGAAAAGATGTCTTTTCTAGCAAAATATTCACTGAGGCTTATTTCACCTTTTCTAAATTAAGGTATGAACAAATACAACTTCATAATTCATAGCAATACTGAACTTTAAAAGAAACCATTAGAAGTTGAAAATATTATTGAAAATAGTTACAAAACTGTATATAATTTTTTTCCATTAAAACATACTTTTGGATACAGTAGATGAATGAACCCTAAAATGTCACACATTCTCACACCATGTCTATGTGACTAAAGGGGGAATAACACAACAACAGTCCAGCATGCTCTACTTGGTGACTTGAGTCCATTTGTCTTGGCATCATAGCAATGTTAAATTGTTATATAAGTTTCTGAATATTTATTTTTCAATTTCTGTATTTATCTCTTACTGGAAAAGTAACAGATGGATCTGTTTTACCTCATAAGCCCACTCTGGTCTCAAATTACTGAATACAAAAGTTAGAAGCAACTGCCATGTTTTTCAGTGGGGAAAATGGACCAAAAATTGTGGCTATGTGTGATAATATTTTTCAGCACTATAAAAATGAGCTATCAAGTTAGATAAAACATGGATGAAATTTAAATGCGTAGTACTGAGAGAAAAGCGTTCATGTTGTCTGAGTCCAAATCTTTGACACTCTGTGAATGTCAAAACTGTGAGAACAGTGAAAAGAGCAATGGTTGCAAGAAGTTAGAAGTGATGGATAAATAAGTAGAGTGCTAAAAAGCCTTACAGTCAGTAAACCTATGCTGTACGGTATAATAATGGTGGGTATGTTATTTAATACCTATCCAAACACATGGAATATAGAACACCCAGAATAAAGCCCAATCGATTTTGGACTTTGTTGAGAAGGATGCACCCAGGTGGGTTCATCAATCCTAACAAGTGAGTTGCTTTGCTGAGAGAGGTTGAAAGGGGAACATTGTGCACATGTGTGGTCTGGGGACAAAAGGAAAGTCTTTGTACCTTCTGCTCAATATTGCTGTGAATTTAAAAATGCTCCAAAATGTCTTTTAAATTATAAAAGTTGCAATGAAAAAGAAATTATGAGCAAATATTTAACTTATTTGGAAAAACTGTGATTATGTAAAGGTTAATGTATTAAATTAGTGATTAGTCTATATTATTTTATTATATGAAAGATAAACATCAAAATTTCTCATTGTATGCTGAGGCATAATATTGATTAAGGGGAAATTTTCTGTTGAAAACATTCGACCTATCAATTCAGTGTCACTAGGCCTCTTGTCTCAGGCAGCAACCAAGACTAGACCTCAATATAAACATGACCACGAGTAGGAATTTTAAAACATTTATTTATTTATTTATTTATTTATTCATTTATGTATAGTGTGATAATGGCACACACATGCATAAACACATGCAAAAAACATACACATGTACAATTATGGAAGATTATAAATCTTATACTACAGCATGGTATGAGCTGGTTTAAGTGTCAGATATTTTACTTACTGGGTGTCTCTGAATTTTCAAGTTTTGTATAAGTTGACAGTTTTAAAAAATGGTTTCTATTAGTTAATGTAACTGTGATGAAAATTATCACAAGATGAATGCAAAACAAGTAGCTGATGAATTAAAAAGCTGATAAAGTAAAAGTATAAACACTTACAATTACCATTCAACCGAATAAACCTCTAAGAGTGATAATGTCATAAAATAACACAAGCATTTCATCAGAGCATAACTCTCAAAAAACATGGATAGAAGTCATTACTAGGAATTTTTAAATCTCTTAGAATTTTTTTGAATTATAAAGATTAGCTGGAGTACTATCATTAAGAGAGAATCCCAGGGGGCTTTGCACAAACATCTGTTTTCACCAGCTTTGGTAAACAGCAATACAGTGCTTCCTTATCCAAGGTGAGGCCTTAGGAAATGCCCCCCAACAGTGGAAGCAGTCATTCCACATGTAGTGTGTTCTCATCTCTGCCCTAAGGAAGTCAGACAACCCAGTACTTTTCTATTTACATGCTTATTAAAGTCACACAGGTAAAACGTTTCCAAATGTGTTTTCAGAACACATTTTATTTTAGTGCTTTCAAATGTTCAGAGGATAATTGTTAGAGGACTGAAAAAATATAGGAGTTCACTCTGAGAATAAAAATCTGTCTTGGCATTTTAATGTCTAAAGACTTGAGAACTGCCAAATGTTTGCTAATCAAGAAGTGGTAGAAATTCACAACCAGTCCCCAAAATATAAAACGATTCTATTCACTGTAAAAATATGTTTACTGCATTTACTTACCGGCTGTTTAGCACAAATGTTTTTTGTCCCAAAGTGGGGAAGCTGGCAATCTTTTAATTTCCAAAGTGCTCATAGAGTGCAGCTGTAGATATACACAGCATTTGTTAGCAGCATATCCAGGTATCATTTGCTTCCCCTTTTGTCAGAAACCACTTTTATTTGAAGTCAACACAAGCCCTTTCCTTTTCCCTCTGGCACCTTTTGCAGTTACTGTGTTCTTAGAGAACGCACAAGCATTGGGCTGGACCGATTTTGTTTTGAACCCATTCAGATGTAATGTTGACTTTTTTTTTCCTGAGTAACTTTATAGTTTTTCGCTCTCTGATGTTCCATAATCTTTTAAAATAGCCCAGAGAACTGCATTTGGGATTCATTGGCATTCAAATATCTGCTACCCAGAGTAAAATTCCAACAATAAGAGCAGTTTTTAAAAGCTCAAAAAGCACATCTTGTATGTGGAGGAATTTCATTTTCTTTTTCAAAAGACTATTTCTTTAGTTGAACCATGGCCTCATCTCACTTATTGGGTCCCAAATTTTCTTTTTAAGCAAATATCTTAAGGGGTCAATGGACTAGCCCTCAGCTATAATCTAGTCTCTCAACAATATATATTGTTTAGAAAAAAAGATCATTATTTCATGCCTAGGAACAATGATTTCAGAATTCAGTAAAATAATTATGTTGGTCACAAAACTGAATTAAAATTTCAGAAGCTCCGACTTCTCTTCTAGAACAGAATTTTTACTTTGCTAAAGAGAAGAAAAAAGAAAAAATATAAGAAGAATACGTAATTTTGGCTGTCCCAATATTCAAAAAACAGCACTGTATGCACAATTATTTTACAAGGAAGAAAACAATGAAGGTATTTAAAGGCTTATAAATGCATTAGTGGAGAGTATGAATTTAAAATTATGAATCAGGGACATCATCACATTGTCTGGGTTCAGTCCCAACCAGCAGGGATAACTAAAGAGAAGCTCAGGGTTTCTTCAAGTTAGAGGATGGTTACTCAGACACAACCTTTTACAGTTACTACAATTTGTTGCCCTTTCACTCACATGTTGCTTTTGCCTCTTTTTAAAGGACTTCAAAGAAAACCAACAATATAACCACTTTAGAAGTCTCAGGGATTTTTACCTGGAGTATCAGATTTATCCAAAAAATTTCCTATATATGATTAGTAATATTCATCTGAGTAAAATAGGAAATTCAAAAGGATGTTTGATGGAACTGGCATTTTGACTACTTATTTCTAAGGCCCCTATAAATCTCACAAAAACCCTCTAAGGGAAGTACAATTCTGATTAAAGCCTTAATTAAGTTAAAAAAGCACTCTAACTGGAAAGTGCAATGCCACACTGCTAGTGCTGACTCCAGGCACCAAGATCTATTAAGATATTCTATTCCTTAGAAATAGAGGAGGAACTGAAGAATTCACACTTGTGTGGATTTAACTTTCTGCTTCGCAGTGTAACTCCCAGTCATTATCTGTTGGTCCAAAGCTAAAGACTCTAGAAGACTCAAGAGCATTAATCACCAGCAATATTTTGTGAATGCTCCCTCTATCGCATTATCATTCTTTGGGCTCTCAGGGGAGGTCATGAGACATATCAGGTCAGAGCAGACAGATCAGGAAGGCAGAAGTTTCAAAACAAGGGAGAGTGTGTGTTTACAGGGCCTGGGCAATAGATTCTGTCCAGAAAACACAAAAATTCAACAACCCTTTAAACTTCTGACCTCACTTCTCCTCCTCATTTTCCTTAAAAATAATCAGCAAGAGAAAATTTGAAAGATCTATGCACATCAAAGAACTCAGTTTGATCTGAACCTAACCTTGGCCTCCATGGGGTGTGTTTGTATCTGTGATGGGAGAACCAGGGAGGTAGAAGAAAATAGAGTGGTGGGATGTGCACTCTTGTGATGAGAGCTAGACACCTGATGTGCTCCTCACTTAGACTAGCAACTGACAGATCAAATGAGGAACTGTTTTGCTCTGTTTCAAAACTGATTGACATTTTAATTACTCTACAGCTGGAAGTGTTAATCACACCAGGGAATGAGGGGATAATTCCCAGCTGGAAAAGAGTCACACAATAGCTTGGCAGCTACCAAGAAGCAGATAGTTTAAATCAGTTGTTTAAAAATATCAATATTTAAGACCCCTTCACAAATTAAACCCGCAACAGTGGATCTATACTTAAAAATCTGCTCTAGGAAGCACATGTCTGATGTTTGATCCTCAAAGATTCAAAATGCTCTGCAAATCTAAGGAAGTTACCAATTAAAATGAACCAATTTGAATAGTGTAAGATGATTAAAAGAAATTAAGATGTCTATTAAATTTAGGTTTTGTTTATGAAATGTAAATTCTATTCCTGTTCAAACTCTGTTGCATTGTTTTTATTAAGCTTCTTTTTTAGAAAGCCTGTGTTGTCTTGTACTAATTAAAAATCACAAAAGACATGTTTAATTCAGGAAACATTTGTATATGTTAGTTCTTCACATGTCTGTCTGATCAAAAGAATCACCTAAAGTGTTATTTAAAATTCTTGGTGACTTGATAGGTTTGGAACCTGAATTATCAAAATGACTCTGGGTAATGCCTTAAATCGGGCAAGCTTGTTAAACACTAGAATACATATCTGGATATTTAGATTAAATTTTTAGTTCTATTTGTGTGAATGAAAATATGTTTTCATGTGCCAAAACATAGAAGCAACTATCAAAAATTAATTAAAGAGTAAAATTTCTATTACTTCAGAAGATAAAAAATAAACTTGGAATTCTTCCATAAAACAAATTTGAATAAATATGCTAGTTTTTACATTTTCAAAATTTTTGACAGTTAAATGCCTTTGAGATTTTAACTTAATTGTATGTCTGAGAGTGAGAATGTTTTCCTTTTAGCAAACCTCTGCATTAAATTTCTAATGGGAAACATTCTAAGACGAAACCTGCTAATATTGATAAGAGCATTTTGTTTTCAGAGTGTTTTTCTCTAGATTTTTATTAATCTGTGTGAAAGAGCCAAGCTTCAAAAATTATTATAAGTATGTTTAGAATTTATGTGAAATATCCCAAATAGGCATATGTTTGTATTACTAATCAATTAAAGAAGTCTTCAGAGAACTGACCATATAGAATGTTACTGTGTGTCAGGATTTAGTAAAGCACAAAAGAAATTTTGAGACAGCTTTCATTATCATTTTTATCACCATGTCCATTTTATAGATGGGGAGACCTAAGCTCAGTAAAAATAAATAACTAAAAATACTAACTCATGTAAGGCTGTGCTTTATTATGTCATTGAGCAACAGATCTGGTACTTTTAAACTCATGAATTCTGGCGCTCTCTCTCTCTCTCTCTCTCTCTCTCTCTCTCTATATATATATATATATATATATATATATATTTACTTTTGTTCCATTTCAACACAGAATAAGCTCAGAGTTACTTTGTAAGGATAATAGTACATGGAAAATATCAGTGTTGTACATTGTACATTCTGAATTTTTAGAAAGAAAATAAGGAAACTGACTCTGTTCCCAGTTGTGAAATCCTTGGAGCCTTAGGTTGCTGATTCACAAGTTTGGTGTCTATGTGTTTTTCTATCTCTGTTTATAATGCAGATCTCTTATTCTGTAAGGACATCATCATTGACATTGCAATTCATGTGAAAGTTTTATAAATCATTAAATTTTTGTTTTTCTAGCCCATAACCATAAATATCTGGCCTAGGCTACAGTTTAATCTTATGATGAAGAATACAAAATCACCAAAGAGAAAGTAGATACTTGAAATCTTACTTTCAAAAAGCTGATTTATTGGTGTATAGGGATTTATAGCCAAATAGAAATTTGTCCGTGGCACAATTTCAGTAATTTCTGAGTGCAGAAGTTTTAACATCCTCTCAGTAAACATTTCTGTGTCAAAAATGAAGCTGTATAAATGGAAGCCCTAATAATTGTACAGGTTGTTTCTCTACAAAATGATAAAGTTTTGGATTATCTAGTAAATAAATTTGTAACTGCCACTAATTTTGCTAGCTATATTTCAACAAAGAAATTCTGTCCTCTCAATCTTTCATTATCATAAGAAAATGTCCTGTGTAATTCTAGACACTAATGATAGTTTGAAATTTTCTCTGACCAGGTGATGAATGTCCACCCATGACAGTGATTCAGGCACAGAGGGAAGCCAAAAAGTATCAGTGGGTCAAAAATAAATCAATTTATTAACTGAATTAACTCTTACCTAAAATAAAAAATCATTAGTCAAAATCCACAGCAGGAAACAAAAATTAAGTGATTAAGAGATTCATTAATTATTCTCACATACTGCTATTTACAAAGCTATTTATCTTTTTGTTTAGATAGACACAGATATAACACATGCACACATGTAGAAATAATTTATTTAAAGAAAGGTAATCTTGTAAAACATCTATAAAGCATGAATTCTTTATATGTAGGAGAAAAATTTTAGCTTTCATAATTTGAAAATTAAAATAATAATTCTGTATAAAATAATAATTCTGCCTGATCAGAGACAAAGAAAGATAATTTTATATAAGAAAATGTTATCCCAATCTGGAAATACATGAAAATATTATTCTCAAGGCTTTGACTTCCTAGTTCCAAAATGCCAACCAGGCTAATCACTTTTAGCATGTTCACTTTCTGCGAAAGCTGTAAGATACAGCATACAGTATCTTATGTATAAATAATCATGTATGCCAATCTCAAAAAATCTAACAGGGCTTCAGAGATGAATGTACCTCACCCCCATCTGCCCGAAACTTTTAAGTGAATTCTAAGATTATTTGGTGGAGAGTCTGTCTTCTTAGAATCACGCCAATTCCAACAGATGTTCCCACACCAAACTACCTATACAAGGACTAAGGAAGCTGCCTGAGAGACAATAGCATCTGATTTTACTATCATAAGAGAAGACACATTGAAGAAGGCAGAAAGGAAAGAGCTGTCCCTGTCATTTCCCTCCTAACTATAAGCAGAGTAGAAATAGACACCTCCTAGTTGTAGAAGAGAAGGAAAGAGGTTCAAACCTGAGCTTTGAAACTCAGCATCACACCCTCTACCAGCAGGCCAGTACTTGGACAGATAGCAGGAGAGATCAAATAGAAGAAAGAGCAAGCTCTAAAATGGGGTGTTTCAAAATTCAAAGGTGGGGGAAGAGGAATGAAGAAGAACGAAGACGCATACAAACTTTGGGACAACATTAACATCAAATATTCAAGGGGCTGAAAAGGGACATGAGAATGCAAAAGTGCAAGAAAGCTAAAAAATGATAAAAGAAAATGTGCCGAATTACAGGATACAAGTACCTAGGTACAGGACAGTCAAAGCTAACCAGTCACATTTACCACAACAAATATACACTGCAGCATATTATAATTAGGCTCTCAAAAGTAAAACATAGAGAGCAGAAAGGGAAAGAAAGTCAGGAGACGAAAAGAAACATAACAAACACAAGAACATCATGATTCACTTGTAGTGGACTTCTCAGAATAAACTTTGCATGCCTGTAGACAATGGCATAAGACTTTTGCATCCAGTGGGCGGGGAGGGGGTCTCAATCAAAAATGCTGTACCCAAACAAAGTCATCATTTATTTACTGTGATTTTTGCAGTGCTGGGGATCTAGCCTGGGGCGTTGCTCATGCTTCAAAGGACTGTAGCCCTAAGCTTCAACCCTAACCCAAGCAATCTTGTAAAAATTAAAGTGAGAAAAAGACATTCTCAAACCAAAACAAAACAAAGCAAAACTAGAAAAAAATTGCTGAGAGATGTCTCCATTTATCTGTGGTACAGTCAAACACAGGGAAACTGAATGAGCTATTCCTTACCTTCCCTTCTTTCAGCTGTGGGCACAGCACCACTCTGGTGATTACCTATGTTTCGGTTTAGGAGGTCCTGATGCCCGGGGAAGGCAGACCATTAGTTGTGACGCCACCGTGAGACAAAACAGGAGGTGCCTGATCTAGAAACATCTGACCTCAGTGAGAGGTGCCTGCAATTAGGGGCGTCTGAATCTGTAAGTACTGGAAGTCGGAATTGTGTTAGAGATCATCGAATGCTCTTCGACAGATTCTCCTCCTGAGCTTCTTTTCCTTCTATCTGTTCCTGCTACTGTCCCGTGATCTTCAGTAAACATAATTACTTTCTACTTACTGTGAGGTGTATGCTTGGGAATTCTTTCCTTGCCATATGCAAGGATCCAGCCTGGCATTTTAGGCCACTTACCTGTAACACCTGTCCTACAAGAATATGAAAGGAAGTTCTTCAAGCTGAAAGCAAGAAATGTGAATGAGTAAAAAAAAAACTTGGGCAAGTATAAAAATCCATTGGTAAGAGTCACTCTGCAGATAAATTCAGAATGGCCTAACATAAAAATGGTGTAGAATTGTTTGTATCTTTATTATAAAAATAAAATCAAAACAATGAAAAATAATAATAAATATTCATAGGTTAAGAGATAGACAATGCAGCAAGATGTAAAGTGGGATGTAAAAAACCAGGATGTGGGAAATTCTGGAGTAAAAATACGGTTTTTTTACTAGTACATCTTATCTCTTCAGTTTGTCTTGATCATAGTGGGGAGCCACAGCAGACTGCTGCAAAGGCCATGGCATTCAAGGATGCATACAGACATGACCCTGCCATTTGGTGCAGGCACACGGTGGGATACACTTGTATAAGCATGACTTAGCATAAAAAACCATCATGCGCTACACGGTTACGACAGTACAGAGAATATAAACTTAATCACAGCTGATATATATGAGCTGAACAATAAAGAAGCTGCTGCTGTTGCAGATGTCTGCTCGGCGTGCTTTCTTTGGGGACCTCACCCACAAAAATATCCCTTCAGCCCCTTAATCTCAACAACCATGAAAGTTGCTGTCATTTCAACATAGCTTGTTATATAAAAATATGGATTTTTAAAGCTTCATGGGAAGCCCAGTCTGGGACCCAGCACCATGTTCAGGCCGCCACCAGACAAGAACAGCTAGACACCAGCCTCTCCCCAGGAGTCAGCACCATTTGTAGACTGGGAGTAGAGAGAACAAGGCCAAAACAGCAAACGAGCCCGATCTGGGAACCAGTGCCATGTGTGGGCCACCACCAGACTAAAACAGCCAGATCCCAGTCCCTTCCAGTGTGTACCCTGGCAAACAAGAAGTACCAATCCCGGCCCCCCACCCCGTAGGTGACCAGCTTATCTAAAGAACCACAGGCTGTGATGATGGCTATAGAGGTGAAATGCAATTGGATGCTTGTGGTGCTTGGTTGTTTCACTAACATTGCAGGTCTAGGGCCAGTGGTCTGATCATAGTTTCAGAGGATAGTGGTACACAGTGTGACATCTGGGGGGGGGGTCTCCTTCTGAGGGTTGCCACCATTGTTGATTCCCTTTGGTCTTATTTGGGAAGTTCTATATCATTTCCATCGTTTTGTTGAGTTGGGTTTTATTCTCTTTTGTTTTGGTGATTATGTCAAATCTGATGGTAGGAGCAGCTATTTCAAAGATAGCAAGATATATTATGGTAGCAATTTTGGATTTACTATTGGCTTGTTTTGAACTCCTTTATTGCATTCATTGTTTTGTTTATATTGTTTCTATTCTGTTCTGTTTGATTTTCACTATGTCTGAAGTTATCTGCAACTATTTTGAAGACATCAAAAGGCATTATGGTGACAATTGTTGATTCTGTAATGTTTTGAAGTCTTGTATCTCTTAAACTGGATTGTTTTGATTGGTTTTATTCTGTTTCATCCTCCTTAAAATAAAATTTAAAAAAAGTTTCATGGAACTGCAAAGCCAAAAATTTATAGTAGACAAAAAATGATAAGCAAGGAATCAAAAAACACTGATGGAATAAACCACTTATCATGATATAAGATTATATGAGATGACAAAGAAGGAAAAAAATACAAATAAAAAATATAGTACAGCCTTACTTGTCAATAATTATTTTAAATATAAATAGACTAAATCCTCCAACAAAAGGCATACAGTGACCAAATGGATAAATATTTAGACCAGCAATGTGTTGCAAACAAAACGAAACAAAACAAAATAAACTTCACCCCCACAAACACACAGAAACTGAAAGTAGAAGAGTGGAATCAGACATTCCATGCAAATAGATTCCAAAACACAGTAGAAGTAGCTATGCCTATATCAAAAATAGACTTAAAATCAGTAAAAAGAGAGAAGACAATTCATTAAATTAAATAATAATACAGTTAATTCAGCAAGAAGAAATTCCAAATATATATGCTCTCAATATTGAAGCAACTAAATATATAAAGAAAATATTAGTGAATCTAAAGATGGATACAGACTTTAATCCAATAAAAGTAGGGGACTTTCACACTCAACTTTCAGTCATGGATAGATCATCCAGAGGGCAGAAAAAGTCAACAAGAAAATAGCAGAGTTAAGTTATACCCTAAACAAAATGGACCCAACAGGCATCTCCAAAACATTGCATTCAAAAGCTGCATGACATTTATTTTTCTTATTAGTACACAGAATATTCCCCAGGATAGATCATATAATAGTCCACAAAATAGGACTCAACAACTCTAAAAGAACTGAAAATGAGTTATTATCATTTTTTTTTTTTTTTGTACTAGGAACCAACTTAGGACCTTGACTTGCCAGGCAGGCATTTGTGCCACTATATCCCTAGTCCAGTCAGTTATCATTTCTAACCACAGTGAACACTAGTAGTCAATAATAAAAAAAGCTTTGGAAACTAGAAATTTAAGAAATTATTCTTTTTTCTCCCTTTGTTTTTTCTGAAACACAGTCTTGCCATATAGATTAGGCTGCTCACAAACTCATGATTATCCTTCACAGACTCCTAAGTGATGGAATTACAGGCATGCACCATGCCATGCAAAAATGTATCATTGAACTACCAATGGATCAAGGAAGTAATGAACGAAATTTAGAAAATTGCAGGATAAATAAAAATGGAACCATGAGGTACCAAAACATATGGAATGAAACCAAAGCAGCACTAGGAGGGAAGTTTAAAATAATCAAGCCCCATATGAAAAAAGAAGTAGAAAGATGGCAAATAAACAACCTATCATTATATCTTAAAGAATTTCAAGAACAAAATCAAACCAAACCAAATCCCAAATTAGTAGATAGAAAGAAATAAGAGCAGATCACAAATAAATAAAATAGAGACTAAAAATGCAAATGATCTACAAAACCAAGAGCTGGTTCTCAGAAAAAATAAAATTGACAAACCTTTAGCCAGCTAAGAAAAGAGATGATGCAGATAAATAAAATCTGAGATGAAAAGTGATGCAATAGTACTGACACTAGAAAAATTCAAATGAATCTTAGAGATTATTATGAGCACCAACAAATCCAACAACCTACAAGAAATGGACAAATTCTTGAAAACAAAAATGTTACCAAAATTGAATCATGAAGAAAATGAAAAACTGGATAGACAAAAACCAAGTAATAAGATTAAATCACTAGGAAAAATTACCCCATCAAAGAAAAGTACAGGACTAAATGGCTTCACTGCTGTGTTCTACCAAATATTTATGCTAATTGTTCTTAAATTATTCCAAAGAAATGAAGAGAAAATAATTCTTACAAACACTTCCCATAATACCAATGTTACCCAGATACCAAAACCAGACATGAATGGGAGAATGAAAGAAAGAGAGAGAGAAGGAGAGGGATAAAGGGGTGGAAAGAGAGGAGGGAAGGAGACAAAAGGAGGGTACAAGCAGGGGGAGAACCATATTCCAATAGACTCAGTGAACATATAGGCAAAAGTTCTTAGCAGAATACTAGCAAACTGGCATATTAAAGATTATTCACCATGATCAAGTGGGATTTATCCTACAGATGCGAGAACGGTTTAATGAAAACAAATCAATAAACATGGTATGCCACTGCAACAGACTGAAGCACAAAAACCATATGACCACCTCAGTGATGCAGGAAAATATGATGCATTTGATAAAATTCGACATTACTTCATGATAGACCACTGAACAAATTATACACGGAAGGAATGTGAGGACTGTATAACAGGCCAACAGCTAGCATCACGCTGAATGGGAAGAACTGAATGTTGCCCCTTGAAAATCTGAAACAGGACAGAGATGTCCACTTTCACCATTTCTGTTCCACATAGTTCTGAAAGTCCTAGCAAGAGCAATCTGGCCAGAGAAAGAAATAAAAGGCATCCATAAAAAAAGTCAAATTCTCACTGTTAGCAGGTGACTGATTTTGTATATAGAAATCCCCAAAGACTCTCCTAAAAAGTTAGAACTAATTTTTTTTAATTTCAGGATACAGAGTTGATATGCAAAAATCATTAGTATTGCCACTGGTCAGTAACAGGTTACTGGAAATAGAAATCAAGAAACTAATTCCATTTATAACAGCTACATGGAGGTAGACTTGTGGCAATGGGAAGAAGAGAAAATGGATGGCAGGCGGACTGTAAAAATGATCAAGATGTGATAAATTCCCCAAGAACAATGTAACTATTATACATTACAGCAATATACTAATAATAAAAAATTGAACAGAGTTATAGAAAAACTAAAATACTAAGGAATAAATTTAACAAAAGAGGTAAAATATCTCAACAACAAAAATTATAAAACACTGATGAAAGAAACTGAAAAAATAGAAAGGTACTCCACGTTCATGCATTGAAACAATCAATATTGTCAAAATGTCCACACCATTCAAATCATGTGACAGAGTCAAAGCAATCTCCTATAAATACTAGTAACATTCTCTACATAACTAGAAAAAACAATCCTGAAGCATATTTGGAACCATACACACACACACACACACACACACACAACTCTGAACAACCAAAGTCACCTTGTGCAAAAGGAACCAAAGAGGCGTTACACTACCTGATTTCAAAATGTAATACAACAAAGTTGTAGTAATCAAAACAGCAGAGCACTGGCATAAATACAGATATATAGACCACTGGAGCAGAATGAAACTAGACCCTAATTCTCATCAGTTTCAAAAATCAAGTCAGTATGAATTAAAGACATAATTGTAAACATTAAAAGTATGAAATTATTTGAAAGAAACTTAGAAGAAGTGCTTCAGAATATTGTAATAGGAAAAGATTTTTTGGACAAGACCCAAAAGCACATCAAAGTATAAAAGAGATCAGAATGATTGGAAAATGTGCCGAATAAGAAAAACATTCGCATTCTTATTCACCTATCAAAGAGTTGGCATCCATAATACATCAAAAATTAAAGGTCTAGATAGCAACAAGTCAGATAACCCAGTTAAAATACAGGAAATAAACATTTCTAAATAAGACGATATACAAATGGCCCACAGGCATATTAAAAATTAATCAATACACTAATCATCAGGGAAATGCAAATCAAAGCCACACAAGAATATCACCTTTCTCCAGTGAGAATAGCTATGAATAAAACACAAAGCATATCAAGTGCTCTTGTGAATACAGAGAATAGAGGACTTTTGTACATTGTTAATGGCAATGTAAACTACACAGTTGTTATGGTAAATAGTATGGAGGTTTCTTTTAAAATTAAGAGCAAGTCTACCATATGATCCAGCAATTTCACTACTGAGTACATAACAAAAAGAAACGAAGTCAGTAAGTTGAAGAGACGTCCATACTCCCACCAATTGATGGACAGATGAAGAAATGTGGAACATATGTTCAATGGAATAGTATTCAGTCACAAAAAATATGTGAAACCCTGCCATTTTTGACATCATGGTTGGAACTGGAAATTATGATATAAAACAAAATTGTACAGATACAGAAAGACAAGTACACCGTTAGCTCCCTCATGTGAAATCTAAATTATAGATCTTCTGGAGCTTGAGCGTGGAGTGGAGGTTATCAGAAGCTGGGAAGATGGAGCGAGGGATGGGTACAGGCTAACCAATGTCTACTAAGTTGCAGTTACATTGGAGTAAAATTCTGCTGTGTGGTTGCAAGGTCTAGTGACTCCAGATAACAATTAAGTATTGACTATATCACAAAGGTAAAAGAGAGAATTTTGAATTTTACAATAAAGAAGTAATAAATGCTGGATACCCTGACTTAAATATTACACAATGTATATACATATTGAAAAATCACACAGTGCTCCATTAATACGTATACATTTTATGGTTTTGCGCATCATTTAAATAACTTCCATTTAGGGCTGGGGAGTTTGGCTCAGCGGCTTAAGCGCCTGCCCTGGCAAACGCAAGATTGTGAGTTCAATCCCCAGTGCCGCAAAATAAATAAATAAATAAATAAACAAATAAATAACTTCCATTTAAATTAAGAATTATAGTTGGGTAAAGAGATAAATGAAGGAAATTTTTCTTAGGAGCTGTAAAGCTATCTTTTCAAGAGTTCAAGCTTAAAGCCATCTGTCTTGGTTACTTTTCACTTGTTGCTGAGACGAAACACTTGACACCCAAAATTAGGGAAGGAAAGGTTTATTTAGCTTACAGTTTTTGGAGGTTTCAGTCCACAGTCAGCTGACTCCAAGGCAGGGTGGCATGGCACAGGGACAGCACTTCAAGGCAGCAACCAAACAAAAGCAGCCAAAATAAAAGGAGCAAGAG
>RJWM01009836.1:0-65994 GCA_004363535.1 Dasyprocta punctata | reverse complement strand
GCGCCCTAGATGGTTCCTAGACAAATCTTGTTTTCTTCAGTTTTCATCCCGGCCAGGGAGCCAAGCTGCTCCTCAGTACGTTTACTCAACACTGCTTTGATTTTCCTCAGACCCTGGCCTGCCCCTTCGCTACCGGGAAGCCATAAACCAGGCCAAACAAGCCTGCCCTGTGGCCTTGGTAGAGGGCTAGAGGCAGCTCCAGCCATTCCTACTGATCCTACCCACTGCCTGTCAAGCGTGGGGACCATGGCTGTCAGGGTCCTGTGACCCTCAGGAGGGCCTGGGAGAGATGGGAAAATGGAGGGACACAAGGGGGCTGCTGGCAGTTGGTAGTAATCTGGGCTCAGGATTCCGGGGCCCAGGCTTTCCCTGAATTTGGAAAGACCCAGTGACTCATTCCTCCCTTTGTTCTGCCCCAGCACCTAACACAGACCTTTGGGTGGCACCAGTGGAGCTAAAACTCCAGCCAGTGGGTGCAGGGTATCTTAAGAGTCAGGCGTGTGTGAGGGGTGGGGGTCGGGGTGGGGAGTGTTAGGGTTAGAGGGGAGAAGAACCGGCAGGGTCATTTGAGGGCTGGGTGACGAGGAGAACAGGGCCTCCCTCTTCAGGGTGCTGACCCCTGACCTGGGGAGCAGGCATCTGCCACGCTCTTCCTTCCCACCCCTCAGCCTAGTCCTTGCCAGGACCTCACAGTGCTGGCAACTATTTCCCTCGTGTCCTAAAATTTGATTTCCTGATGCATTTTACTTTCGTATTTTCCCATATAAATTTGAGCACTAGGGGCTGGGGATATAGCTCAGCGGCACAGCGCCTGCCTGGTGAGTGCAAGGTTGAGTTCAATCCTTGGTACCAGGAAAAAAAAATTTTTCAGCACTAGATTTTCTAGGACACATACAGAGGTGATGAGAAGGAAGGAGCAAAGCAGATGAAGCTGCTGGCATCAAAAATTGTCCCTAAACAAAATTCTTCAGCAACAAAGGCTGATTTCCTCCTGGACTAGCCCCTTCCTCTCTCTGGACCTCAGAACCCACACTGACTTTCTTCTACACCTGAAGTCCTCTTCCTGTACTTCTTGGAGTCTAGGGTTTTCAGAAGAAAGTGGGGAAGCTGGGCCAGGAGTCAGGCTGCCTAGTCCTGGGATCCCCTCATCTCCTCCACGGGTCTGTGGAACAGACGCCCCTCTAGCCCCGGGCCCACAACCGTGAACAAGCTTCCTCTGCCCACCCCAGCGCTACCCTATGCTGGGGTGGGTTTTATCTTTTCTCCCGGTCCCTCCCTCCCTTCCGGCTAAATGCTGGCTCAGGATCTGCAGGTCAGTCCCACTGCCACTGCACACCAACACCGAGTGGGACGCTCCCCCGTCCCCACCGCCCCTGTAGTTAAGCCTGGACCCTGAACAGCACTCGAATACCCTTCTAGCCCTTGGCGTATTTGCTGCAGACTCCTCACCCCTCTGGGAGGCTCCTATGGGCACCCAGGGCCCCTGGGCACAGGAATTCCTTAGTTTGGGGCCAGTGAGCTTCACAGAAGAATCATGGTCTCAGGCCCCAGGGCAGGCGAGACCTCCTCTATCTGGGACAGGGAGCCTGTTTCTTATGAAGAAGGCTGGTGACTGCAGTTACTAATAACCACAGCCCCTGGCCCCTTCCTGCATATCACAGGGCCCGGTTAGTGCCAGAGGGCCGCTCTGTCCAACCACAGTGCAGTCTACCATCCGGCCTTCGTTCTGTGGATGCGGGAACAGGCTCACAGGCAACCCTGGGCCTTTTATCGTCTCATGGCGGGGGGTAGGGAGCAGGTCGGGCATGTTGTAGAGGCTGGGGAACCCACAAGGGGGATGTCATTTTCCTCTCCCAGAGCTCCTGGCCTGGGGTGACAAGGCTAGTCCGTATGTCTTGTTCCTACTCCCCAGGAGGGGAAACCAAATTCCCTAATGGGGTCACCAAGTGGCTGGCTTAGGACAGCCCATAGATGGTCACCACCACAGGGCCCCTGAATCAGACCTCGATTCAGACATCTGGGTCAGGAAGAGTTCTCATGGGAGAAAGGATTCCCTGACTTGTACCCTTTGTCCTCTCACCTCCAGGAGACACAATGCCAAATCCAAACGCAACAGGGAACAAGGTGGGGATGTAAATACAGAGAGGGATTATTAATTGAGCCAGGGTTTTAGAACATCATGGGCATCAAGAACAAAATCAGCGAAGACAGCCAGCAGCAGCAGAGCCCATGAGGAAGGCTCCAGCACTTCCCCGGGGCCACACGTGGAAGCCACTGCCCGGCAGCTGGGGGGCCCTTTCCTTTGCAGACCTCAGCTAAAGCTAATGCCTGCTTTGTATCCCACCCCCAAGTGCTCCTGGTCTTCATTTCCCATTTCATATAATGTGTGTAGGGAAGGGAAGGGAAGGGAAGGGAAGGGAAGGGAAGGGAAGGGAAGGGAAGGGAAGGGAAGGGAATAGAAGGGAACAGGAGACAGAAACAGCAACAGGAAGAGGAAGAGAAAGGGAGAGAGACAGAGAAGACACAGAAAAAGAGAAGGAGGGAGAATGAGACACAGGAGAGGCAGAGAGAGAAAATGTGAACAAACTGTTCACATTATTCTCTAGAAATAGTGATAGATTAAAAAGCCTGCAAAGTCGGTCAACTGTACATCTATTTTTTTAAGGCAGGGAGTGAGGTGGGGTGGAGAGAACCTTCCTGAAAGGAGTTGGCCTTGAAACATGAAGTCAAACAACTGGAATTGGCAGGCAGATGGCTCCTGAGCCCCCCCAGCCTGAAGACCCGTGGGCCCAGTGTGGCTGAATAATGCGCTCATTGAAAGCGTAGCTGGCCGGAGCACTCCAGCATGCAGGGGGCCTTCCTCACTCTGCAGCCCTGGGCATCTCACAGCCCAGGGGAGGCCAGCAGGCCAGTCCGAATGTGGACAGGGAAAGGTCTCGCTACCAGTCATTAACACAGCAAGGAAATTCCAGAGAATGGGAACTCCAGGGGGCCAATTCCCAAGTAAAGCCGGGGTGAGGGAAACTTTGGCATCCTGATCTTCCCGCCCAGCCTGGTTCCTGTGCTCACACCCGTGAGTAGTCCAACGCCTGCATGACCCCCTGTCCCTGTCTTCATCTGTGGATCCTGCTGCAGACCTGTGGGTTCAGGAGCTGGAGCTAAAAAACTCCACGGTTGGGCCTATTTCACTTTTGCTGATGGCCCCTGCTTCTGGTGATAGTTTAGACCTTGGGCAGAGTGCTCAGTTTAGTTCCATAATCAACAGCTCCTGTGCACGGAACAGATAAGAAATAAGGACCTGTGATGCATGCGCTCAGTGGGACAGAGGTCCCGCCGACTAGGCACTCAGCAGGCTCAGTCTTTAAGCTCTGAGTGGCTGTGTGCGGAAGGAGCCTGACACCTCTACGAAGGCTGGCCCCAAAGCTCTCTGGAAACCCTTTTGGTGGCAGGAACAAGGTTGTACGAGGGTTCGGACAAGGCTGGCCAGCACTGCTGGTCTTTGTGGTCTAACAGATAAGCACCCCGAGATGACTACAGAGGCCTTGCTAGCTGCACTGTGGAGAAAAGCTTGATTTATAAATGCTCCACCATGGTTACAAATAAGCACACCTTGCTGGCAGCACAGCTGGCTAAGAAAACGATGTCTGGCTTTCCCTGACCTTTGCTCTTCCTTCATCCGTGACCCAGGCATAGTGCAGCATGGGTGCCCTGACCCCCTTGGAGAGTGGCCCATGCCTCTTCCCAGCATCCTGTGCCACCTCTGTGGCACATGAGGGAAGGGACAGGGTGGTGATGGGGTGGGGCTGGTGTCTCCATGGAAGCCAGCCCCAGGGGATTGTGTCCTCTGCAGGCTGTTGTCACATCAGGTCCCAAGGAGCTAGAATCCACTGATAGGAACATACTTGTGTGGATATTGGTAGAAAGGTATCTTTTCTTTTCTTTTCTTTTTTAATTCAAAAGCATAGAAGGCTGCCCCACAGAGCAGTGCTCACTGTCTTTGATCCCTCATGAACACTGCCAGGGTGCTGACAGAAGTTACTCCCAGGCCTCCATGCCCAGCCAGAGGAGTGAGAATCGGCATGGACGTTCTGCCTGCCAGTTCCCTTCTGCTCTGGCTGGGCTGTGCTGCCGCTGGCTCGCAGACACCCAGTCCCCAGTCACAGCTGGCTGAGACCAGGGTCCAGAGGCCAGGAACAGACATGCCTGGCTTGGGGTGATGTGCCCCAGAACCTTATGAAGTCTAAGGCTGTTCTCCGGATACCTGGATTCCCTTTTGGAGGAAGGGGAGTAACCCTAGGACATTCTGAAGAGCCTCGGACTTGATGGTACCACCATCAGATCCTTGAGAGTTTCTGCTGTGTGGCATTTCTCATGAGAGTGGAACATCTTTTTTTCCTTTCTCTGCAGTCTGCCCAAGAATCCCTTTCTTTACCCAATGCTCACCCCACGTTCTTTGGAGACCAGACACACAGCCCTCTCTGAGCCACACTGTACAGCCAGTCCCAGGGCTGTAGCAACACAGCCACAGGCAAGCACTCAGGAGTGAAGTTAGTTAATGTCTACATTCTTAGAACCAGGAAGAGTCCTTATGAGAACATAAATTAAGTGGGCTGCAGGCAGTGATGTACAGCTGGCTCATACCAGCTGTTACAGCTGACTTTGTGTGTCTTTCCCCAAGTCTAAGTTCAGAGACAGAACACTGCAGTTCCAAGTCAGCCACAGTGGGAGCATTTACACCACAGAAATTGGCAGGTGCTACAGATCGGATCAGGAATATGCTCAACCTGGGACAACTGTTTGCTACCTTTAAGGCATATCGTTTGAACTTGATAATCCCCAAATCCTTTCCAGTTAAAAACAATTGCACATGACAATGGTTTATATACTCACATACATACACCTGTGTTCTCAGAAGCACAGCAAGGCAATTTTCAAGATAATGACAAGAAACCTGATTACCATTAATCCACGTACTTTAAAAATTTTGTGTGTCATTAAAATTGGTAACAGAAAGGCAGAGGTTCCTAAGCGGGCAGAGGCCCTGTTCCTGCCTGTGGGCTTTTGCCCGCTATTTCCCTGCTGGAAAGGCTCTCCCTTGTGTCTGCCAGACAATGTGCCTTTGCCTGCAAGACTCAGCTCAGACCCTACCACCTCTGTGACACCTCACTGTACCTTCATAAGCTCTGCTGGCTGCCCCTTCACTAGGCAATCTCGATTGTCAGTGTGGCACTGTGAGTCCCCAGGCCAACGGGGCCATTCCATGGTCTCTTCCCCATGAATCCGGAGATCCTTCAGGGTGGGGCCCACCTTGCTTGCATTTTTCATGGAGCACTGTCTACACTAGATTAGGTTTGGGAGTAGGGGCTATTTCCCCTAAATACTGCCCCCCCCATGCCAGGGAGGAGGGATACTGAGTATGTGGGGGCCATTTCAGGCTTTTCTGTTCACTGGTCCATTTCCCAAAGGAGGGCTCATTTTGTTGATCTGCCCCTCCACCTACCCACCAGTCACAAAAAGAAAATGGAACAGGGAAATCCACAGCATCTGGACAGTTGTGTGTTGTGGGGTTAGAGGGGCAGGAACCATCTGTACTCAGCTACGTCCCCACCTGTGGCCTTCAACATGTTAGCCTTGAGATTAACTAAGAAAAACTTACTCTAAAATGTTATAGAATACATCTAATAGGAATCCAAATCAATTTACAACAGCATAAAGAAATTAAAATACTCAGTAATAAATTTACCAATAGAAGGGCAAGTCTTATGTTCTGAAAAGTACAAAATACTGTTCAAATAAATCAAAGAAAATCCAAATAAACAAACAAACAAACAAAAAAGACATATTCATGGGTAGAAAGACTTAATATTATTAAGATGACAGTACTCTCTGCTCTGGATTGAACATCCCCAAAATTCACATGCTAACACCTAACTGTCAATGTATGTCATTTTTTAAAAAGAGGTAGGCTTTTAGGAAGTGATTACTGACTTTATAAAAGCACTTGAGGGAATAGTGCCTGTCTCCTTCTTCCCTTCTTCTTCTACCCTGTGAAGGAAGATATAGCAAGCAGCACCATTGTGGAAGCAGAAAGAACATCCCTCACCAGATACTAAAAATGCTGAGGCCTTTACTGGATTTTTTACACTCCAGAACTGTGAAGAAATAAAATTCCATTCTTTACAAACTATTCAGTCTCAGGTATTTTGTTATAGCAGCACAAGCAGACTGAGATACTCCCAAATTTGAGCTGTAGACTGAATACAATCCCTGAAAGAATCAATCCCAGCTGATCTCATAAAAATTGACAAAATGACTTGAAAATTCATATGAAATTTGAAAGGACCTGGAGCAGACAAAAAAATTTGGAAAAAGAACAAAGTAGGAGGATTCATACTCCCTGATTTCAAAACTTACCACAAAGCAACAGTAATCAAGTTAGTGTAGTATTTGTAAAGTATAGACCTATGGGTCAATGGAATAGCATTGAGAGTCCAGAAGTAAAATTATGAGTGTAAGGTCAACTGAGTTTCAAAAAGGGCACTATCACCATTCAAAGGAGAAAGAATGTAGTCTGTCCCACAAATCATACTGGACAACTGGATAGCCATGCAATAGAAGAAAGTTGTACCCTTACCTCAGACTATTCAAAATTAAATTAGAATTAAAAATGGGTTAATGTGTCAAAGGATGCACAGGTATGACAACAAAAGTATTAGCAACAGCTGGGCACGGTGGTGCATTCCTATAATCCCAGCACTTGGGAGGATGAGGGAGGAGAATCGTTGCAAGTTCGAGACCAGCCTGGCCTACAAAGTGAGCTCAAGGCCAGCCTGAACTGCATAGCGAGACCCTGTCTCAGAAAAAAAAAAATTATTAGCAACAAAGGGAAAAAATAGATACTTATAAAAAATAGACAAATTTATTTTATATAGATAAAATAATAAAAAAAACTTTTGTGTTTCAAAGTATAACTCAGAATGGGAGAAAAAAATTTGCATGTTGTAAATCTGGTAAAAGCCTTATATCCAGACTATATAAAGAACTCTTAGAATTCAATAATAAAAAAAAGACAACCCAATTTAAAAATGGGCAAAGGAAGATGTAAAAATGGCCAATAAGCACAAGAAAAGATGCTTGACATCATTAGTCATCAGGGAATTGCAAACTAAAGCCCAAATGAGATATTGCTTCATCACAGACCAGGCTGGCTACAACAGAAAGGCCAGGTAGTAGCGTTGGTAAGGACATAGAGAAATCAGAACTCTTATTACTAGTGGGAATATAAATGGGTGTGACTGCTCCAAGAAACAGTTTGCAAATTTCTTAAGTGATTAAAATAGATACCATATGACTCAATGATTCCTACGCCTTGGGTGTATACCCAAGAGAAATGAAAACCAATGTCCACACAAAAACTTGTACATGAATTCTTATAGCAGTGTTACTCATGAGAGCCAAAAGGTAGACACAACCTAAATGTCGATCAACAAACAAATGGATAAAAAAAAAAAAAGCCTAAAACAAAATGGATGGAGGTGAGGCAAATATTCTAAAATTGACTGGTGGTAATGATGCATGAGTACAATGAATCCCTGAATTATATACTTTAAGTATATGATTTATGGAACTCAACAGAACTTTTTTTCAGTACTAGGACTGAACCCAGGCCATCACATGGTGCTACCTTTTCTTTTTCTCTCCTTTCTTTCTTGCCTTTCTTTCTCTCTCTTCTTCTTTCTTTCTTTCTTCCTTCCTTCCTTCCTCCTTCCTTCCTTGCCTTTGCTTCTTTCCTTTCTTTCTTTCTTTCTTTTTCTTCCTTCCTTCCCTTTGTTTCTTTCCTTTTTCTTTCTTTCTTTTTCTTTCTTTCTCTCGCTATTGCTCTCTCCACTCTCTCGCTCTCTTGCTCTTTCTGTTTTGAGATGGTGTCTTGCTAAATTACCAAGATGCTCAGGCTGGGCTTGAACTTGGGATCTTCCTTCCTCAACTTCCCAGACTGCTGGTGTCTTAGTTATTTTTCCTCATTGCTGAGATGCAATATCCGACACCCTCAAATTAAAGGAGGAAAGATTTCTTTTGGCTCACAGTTGGTAGAGGTTGAGTTCAGTCCTTAGCCAGCTGGCTCCAAAGCAGGGTGCCATAGCAGAGGAGAGCTGCTTATGGCATAGCAGGTGGGAAACAGAAAGACCAAAGGAGCAGGGAGGGAGATACAGCTCCTCTGACCAGACTTGACCTCCCAACATTGCATTTAGCTCTAATTTCACCAGCAGACAAGCCCATTGATGAGTATAATGCCCCCATGATCCAGTCACCTCCCCAAAGCCCCACTGACAAACAGAGGAAGTGTTAAGGGGACATGTAGATAAAGCGTAACAGCTGGGATTACAGGCATGACCCACCACGGTCAGCTTCACCAGAGCTGTAAAACACACACACACACACACCAGGAATGGATAAAAGCAAAGATAGAAATATGGAAGCTGGGTGTGGTGGTGCTCACCTGTAATCCCAGCACTCTTGGAGGTTAAGGTAGGAGAACTAACCTGGCAGTTTAGCAAGATGTAGTCTCAAAATTTGAGAAGTAAAAACAGGGCTAGGTATGTAGCTCAGTGTAAAGGCCCCATCATGGTTTAGGTCTCATATGGCTCCCAAAGCCTCATGCCTTTGGAAGGTGACTGGGTCATGGGGTGATACAGCTGACTTACTGTTAGCAAGTGGAGTTTGGTCGGAAGAGGCGGGTCGTGGCGGGGCACGGCCTGGAAGAATATGTCTCCCTTCCTAGCTCCTCCCTCACTCTGTGTGTCCTGACCTGCTGTGCTGTGCCCCCGTCACACTTTCCTGTGGAGCTGGCTGACTGCAGACTAAAAACACGAAGCAAAATAAACTCCTCCTCCTTTAAGCTGGAGACATTGGGCATTGTATCTCAGTGAGGAGACTGTGACCAAGGCCGGCCCTGTGTTCAACCTCCAGTACTAACAAAAGAAATAATAATAAAATAAAATAAATAAAAGGCCAATATGGAAAACTGACACAGCAGAGGTGGCATTATGAGTCCGTGGGGAAAGGGTAGACTATTACAAATGGTGCTACGATAACTGGCTGTCTCTACAGGAAATCAAATCGAATCTCTGCCTCACATCACGTAAATCACATTCGAGAACATTTAGAACCTACATGTGTAAGAAAAACTTTAAAACTTCTGAAGGAAAACATAGAAAAATATCTTAATTATAACCCAGGGAAGGAAAGATTTCTTAGACAAGGTAGAAAACTCACAAACCATCACAAAATGATGACATTTCAAATATAATTATATTTCAGATTAAAGCTTTTGTTCCAAAAGACATCATAAACAAAGTGGAAAGACAACCACAGAATGGGAGTAGATCTTGTGCCAATTATAACTGATAGAGGAGGAGGAGAAGAATGTATCATCAGTAACAAACCGACAGGCATTCTACAGTGAAGCACAAAAACAGGCAGCAGAACTGGTCACCAAACATTTGAAATGGTGCTTGAGGGGCTGGGGCTAAAAAGAAAAGAAAAGAAAAGAGATGAGAAGAGAAGGGAAGGGAAGGGAAGGGAAGAGGTGGGAAGGGAAGGGAATGGAAGGGAAGGGAAAAGAGGGGAGCAGAGGGGAGAGGAGGAAAGAAGAGAAGAGAAGAGAAGAGATAGTGTTCAACCACACTAACAATGTGGAAAACTCAGACTATTTAAAACAAGGTGTCATCATACATTTTTCCAATTAGGAAACATTTAAGAAGTCTCACTATACCAAGAATTGGCAAGGAGCAGAAACACAGGACTCTTTCCCACTGCTGGAGCGGGTAGAAGTGGGAAAGACTTTGGCACGGTCAGTGAGCCCTGCCTAATTAATAAAAGGGAAGGTGTCTGTTTGCTGGAGCCAGCTCTTTTGCTTAAACTGACCTTACTACTTTTATATCAGTTGAGCTCAACTTGCCTAATAACAGGAGGAACCAGGGAAGTTCCTAGATCCTAGAAGCAGATTCACCTAGAAAGACCTAGAGATCTGCATATGGAATGAGCTCACCAGGGGGTGTAATTCTTCAGCCAGTTTGGAAAAAATTGCTATTAAAGAAAACCTAGCACATTTGCACAAGGACGCATGTCCAACTCTGTTTGCTGTGGCATGATTTATACTCATGAAAAACTTGGAAACCACCCACATGTCCATCAACAGGGGCCTGGAGTATAAATTGTGGGAGAGCCATACATTAAAATACTACAGTGAAACCCTGGCCTCCTTCCTGGCCATGCTGAAACGCTGATTTCCATCAGCAGGCCAGGCCTCGAAATGAATAGGTGCTATGTATGGTTTCTCCCCATCGGCGCCGCAGCATGTGAGCACCGTTGAGGGGAACTGGACGGCATTCAATGCTGTGATTCTTCTGCCTTCCCAGGAGTTCAGTGTTTGCACGGAGAGGCAGAATGACTCAGACTTGCCAGCCATAGTGTCAGGGTCTCCCTGCCACAGACAGAGGACATCCAAAACACTGGGCTTGTGACATGCCCCTGGAGGGAAGGGTAGTGGGCAAACTTCTCAGGGGATGCAGGACACGGCTCCCCATGTCAGCCAGTGACAGTGCTGCTAAGACTTGCCTTGCAGAGACTCCACTGTGGACACCCCGTGACAGTGATGGTGCAACCGTAGGGGATGCGGGGGGAGGGGAAGGTGTTTCAGGAATGTTAGTCTAAGCCATCCCAGCAAAACTTGTCCAAGTGACACCCCCATTACTAGTAGTCCCCTATGTACTCAGTCTAGGCCAGTGGTGGCAAACTTTTGGCATGTGTGCCGCAGGGTGCTATTTGTATCATCGAAAGCTCTAAAAGTTCACCATCACTGGTCTAGGCCTCCGAGCACACTGATAGTGCATGATGCCAAAGCTCCAGGGATGCTAGAAACTTCTTCCAAGCTCAGAATCAAAGTGTAGAGCCACCAGTGAGTACCTTGGATGCCAGGCTACATGGGTGCTGGGCTTTTGGGGAAGAGGACAGAGACTTCCACAGATGCTGCTGTGACTGCCAGCATGTGGTTCTCTTGGCCAGCAGCTGTGCCTGGGTCCCTTCAGGGCTGTGCCACCATGGCCCCTGGCACATAGGTTCTTGGCTCCAGAGAGAGCTCAGGCATGTCCTTCCCACCACCTGCCCTCCCCAACCTTGCTGTCCTATGGCTCCCCCAGCCCCTGGGCCTTCTCATCAGACCCTGCCTTTCAAGCCTGTCTGATGGTCTATGTCCCAGTAACTGTGTCCCACAAGTTCTCAGGGCAGATGTCCTAACTTCCTCAACCCTGCCATGTACTCCTGTGCTTAGCAGAACGCCTGGCACCTGAGACGTACTCAAAACCCTGCTGAAGCCACATGTGGTGGCACATTCCTACAATCCCCGCACTCTTAAGAGTCTGAAGCAAGAGGGCTGCAAGTTGGAACCCAGCCTAAGCAACTCAGCGACCTAAGAAGACCCTGTCTCAAAATAAAAAAAAATTAAAAGGACTGAGGATGTAGCTCAGTGCCAAAGGCCCTGGGTTCAAGGGCCTCCACTATCATGAAAACAAACAAACAAACAAACAAACACCCCGCTGAATAAACGGGCGAATGAACAAGCAGAGGTGGGCAGTGGCTCTGCTCTGCTCTGTCAGTTGGGAACTCACAGAGCTACTGAGGTGTTTCTGTGGGTACATGCTCAGCACACAGCCAGAAGCCCCTGTGTACAATTTGCCATGCTCTACTCCCCTTGCAAATGCCCCAGGAGCCAGGTAGGGGGAGAGGGAGAGTATGAAGTCCTCCTGCTGCTAACAACATCCTCAAAGGGCCTGGGACGGCAGTGGGGGGAAGAGCAAGCCAGGTGCAGGCTGGGGTCTTGTCCTGGGGCCTAAAGCCTAGGACCATTCTGGGGAGGCTTCTGGGGTCTCTGTGAAGCACCATACCCTGGCCCTGAGGAGGGGTCTCTCTACCTCAGCGATCTGTGTGGGCTGGCTGTGACCAAGGTGGCCTGGTCCCACCGTGGGGAGCTCAGAGCTTGGGGCCAATCATCACACATGGAGTTGAGGAACAAACCACGGTTTCAATGGGGACCATGATAGTCAAGTTCCAGTGCTGGAAGACGAAGGCAGCGACACTGCCCTGAGCAAGAGCCATCGCTTAGAGGACAATGCGTGCATGCATATGTGGGTAGGGCAGGGACAGGTAGTGCCTCACCTCAGAGAAGTGACCACACCGTGACAGTCTGAGGTGAGAAAGGCAAGGCTGTGTCAAGCTTGTGCGTCTAAAGCTGGCCGTCTAAAGAGGGCCCCACCTGGCTGGCGCAGTTACCTCAGGACCTCAGATGCCCCAGAGGCCCTGAAAGCCTGGGGTGGGTCCTCTGGAGAGTGTCAAGTGACAATTTATGAAGCTAATTATTTTTTCACTGGCTCAATAAAATCTCAGGGTAGGCTCATTGCAGGGGATGTCCTGCTGCAAAGGAAAGGTTACCTGGGGGACAAGGATGCAGGTGGGCTGGCATAGGAGGTGCTGTCCACACTTAGCCACCCTTGCTGCCCTGATCAGGAGCAGGGGACCTGCCAACCCACCAGATTCTCCCACAGCTGAGCGAAGACCCTGTCCCCAGCACTTATGGCTCTGTACGGTCCCTGCTCCACCAGCTCTAAACTGGGGAGGATAATGGTCCCTACTGCCCAGGGCGTGGGGAGACTAACTGAGTCAGATACCCAACAACAGCCTGAGCTTGTGGACACTGAGTCAGCATCCAGTGTCCTCACCGGCAGAAGGTGAAGACGAGGCTGCCCCTGTTTATGGCCCGTACTGGTTGCTGGGTGATGGGTCAGGCATCTGAGCACACAGGACCACAACCAGCCAGTCCCCTGGCACACTGCACAGAGACTCGGAGGTGTCTGTGCTTGGGCAGGCCACCCTGACAAGGCTCAGTGGGGCAGAGGTGGAGCCTGGGGGAGCAGAGGCCATGGAGGAGGGGTGGAGGACCAGTGCTCTGCAGAACACTTAACAGTGGGCACCTCTCCAGGACAGGCCCTAGGCCGGCACCACTGCCCTAGAGAAGCCGCTTCACCCCTCAGTTGTCTGCTCGGGGAGAAAGGAGCTTTGTGTGCGCATGTGTGGGGGTGATCCCAGACACCTCCGCGGCCTAACAGGCCTGCGACAGGATACATGGATCTGAGAGGAGGCTTTGGAGGGGATCTGGGGCCTGATGTGGATGGGGTTGGGGGCAGGATGGGGGGGTCAGAGCAGGCTGTGGATGGGGTCTGGGGTAGGCTGTGGAGGGAGCCTGGCCTCACATGGCCAGCCAAGCACACCCCCGCACCCCTTCAGGGCTTCCCACTTCCCATTAGTGCTTTATGTCCTGCCTGGTTTTTAACAGATTCTTTACTTTAAATATATTTCTGGGAAAGCTGTATTTTTATTCTTGCCCTCCAAGGTGTTTTTTTTTCCTTCTTCTTCTTCATACATGTATAGTCCATAAAATCTCCACATGAAGTCATCCCCAGCAGCTAATAATCAAAACCCTGGGTGTTCAGAGAACAAAGCAATTAAGAAAACCAGGTCTGAGTGCTCCGGACAAGGTGGAAATGACCAGGTAGGACCCACGTTTCCTTCAGCCTGCACCTTTGTTTCATGAACCACTGACTGCCTGGCAGAGCCCCAAGGTGTGTGTGCTAGAGTTCTTGGTGTGGCAAACTCACCTCCTTGCCTGGCCGTGACCCCCTGCTGTCCACCTGCCTCGCCAGCCTTGCTCACTTCTACACCCAGTGAACAAGGTTACTCTTTATGGGTGAACTGCACTTCCTCCTCACAGTGCCTTTGGGGAAGGGCAGGGTGCAGAGGAACAGGACACACGTTTGCGACAGTGACAGTGCAGCGGACACAATGGAGCAGGCAACATGGATGCCAGCAAGTCTGGGGCAGGGGCAATGCTGCAGTAGTGAACAGAGGGGGCCAGGGATGAGGGAAAGATGGACAGAAGAGATCATCTCTGCTCTAAATCCTGGCCAGAGGTAGAGACACAGCAAAGGACCAACAGAAAGCCCCTGCCCTCAGGAACCTCACACTGTAGCAGAGAAGTCAGGCGCAGGAAGCAGCTTAGGACTGATGCAGAAAGTCAAGGGCTGATGCATCCTAGGAAGGCAGAGAAAGCAGAGCTCCAGAAAGGAGTGTGTAAAGAGAGAACTGGGACCCTGCAGATTCATGTTGAAGCGCAACCCCAGTGTGACTGTCTGGAGACACGTGCATTTCAGGTATGTTGATGGTGTCTGCAGGTTGGGACAAAGCTGTGTGACGTTGGGCAGGACAGCTGATATGAAGCGAAGTGCCCTCTCAGTGGACCATCAGGAACACATAATGTCCCATTACGGGTGACGCTGACCTGGATGCTTGACCAAGACTGTCCCCTGGGATTCTCCGTGGGTCCTCTCCTATTGTCCCCTTTGTAACTGCTAGGTGTTTGAGGGACACTAGATATTTGAGCAGATACTTCAATGCTACGACAGAGTCTGTTTCTGCTTAAACTTCCAAAGGGCTCTCTTGTGAAGCTGCCAGGTTTGAGATAACCAAGATGGGCGAGGGGAGAGGTCAAGAGGGTACTTGTGGCACTGTCTGGAACTTGGGGCTGTGGTGGGGGTGGCTGGAGGCCAAGGTTGAGAGGTACAGCATGGCTGGGTTTAAGGTCACACCTGGGTGGGGCACCCAAGGAGACAGCAGAAGAGTGCAGTGGTCCCAAAGCAGCAAGCCCAGAGGGTGAGAACCCCACGCAGGGAGACTGAGGGAGGCTGAGAGTGACTGTCGTGAGGCACACGGCACCATTCAGCAGGTGAAGTCTGGGAAGCCCGTCTCAGTTTAAGATGACGCCCTCCCCACCCTGTATTCCAGCCATAGTCCCCCTGCCTGCACCTCCATGCCCTCTGCTCTATCCCCCCATATCCCTTCTCAGATGCTGCCTCCTCCAGGACCTATCCACGTGCCTGGTAGGATGTGATCACTCCCCTTCCTGGTTGTGCCCTTGCGATACCACAGTGCCAGCTACAGGTCTGAAGTTCCACAGCCTGATCACCCAGGGCTCAGCACACAGATCATCTCATGAAGGAGAAAGTCAGTGACCATGCAGTGCAGTAAGGTTTAGGGTCAAGGAGTCTGGATAGAGGGTCTCGCAGCGGGGTGCTGCCTGGGGGACCGGCTCCTGCTACATTCCCGCTGCCACTTCTCAGCAAACCAGCACCCTTGATACTGCTGTTGGGTTTGCTGTGGCCGTGTGCTGAGAACATATGTCAAACACGACTTCCTGCTCTGTGTGGCAACAAATATTTTGGCAGACAGGTCTCATCTGCTTGTCTTTCGGGTTTCACACATGTGCACGCAGACAACACATGTTGATTGCAAGATGTAGCTCACGAGGTGTCGGGAGTTGCTGGCACTGGGTCTTGTGTCCCCTGGAGCAGGCCAGGTGCAGCTGCCTGAGCTGGCGTGTCCACAGATGGCAACAGCAGGGCAGCACAGAGGCTCCCGAGGCCTGTGGAGCTAGAGGCTGTGTGTGTGTATATGGTGGGGGTGGGGGGTGTCAACCAGATCTCAAACAAAAACTGGGGCCCGTATAAGTCACGGCTTGAGGATGGGAATTTGCCTAGTCAGGAGGAGCTCAGAGAAGCTGCCGACCTCTATAGCTCAGTCTTGGTGTCCTTCTCTACAACGTGGCTACACTGGCCTGGGGCTGGAAGTTCAAGGTACTACAGCCTCAGTCTCACTCAGTGGCAGTGGTGGTGGTGGTGGAAGAAGGACCCTCATTCACTCTGTGGGATGGGGCCCTACCTTCTTGGGAGCAATAAGGCAAAGGATGTCAGTCTTTCAAGTGGTGTGTTTCTGGTGGCCGAGCAATCCCACTTCAGAGGATTTATTTTCAACAAATAATCAAAGAAGAACAATAAAAAAAAATGTTTTGGGTGAAATCTAAACAAAAACAAATCACTAATACTACTGACGTGGGTTTCCTAGGTGTGACCAATGTGCTGCTGTATGTAAGAAGTGAACCAAAAACCGGGGGAAGGGGAGATGGGAATGCTGCTTATCTTGGTAATCTTTCTGTAAATAGGAAGTTACTCCAAAATATAAAAAACCTTATTTTTAAAAACACACACATACTTGTATAAGAATTTTCACTGCAACTGTTTTAAAACAGTGAAAGCTAGAGACAGCAATGCCTGGGGATTGCTGAATCCATAATGGTGTAAATGTCTCATAGATGCCCAGTGGCTGAGAATCATGCCCTGAACTATATGGATTGGAAAAACCAAGACTGGGGAACCTGATACTGCTGGTATGAGCTTATTAAAGTACAGTGTGTGTGTTTCTCTGCAAAAAAGCCTGGGAGACAGAAGTCAGATGGTGACCCTGGTGATTATCTCCATGGAGTGGAAGGTGACATCAACTCTATGGAGGTTAGGGTGCAGTGTCAACTTGATTGGCTTTGGGATGTGCCCAAGGGATTGGTTGGGCACACTTCTGGGTGTGTCTGGGCGGGTAATGGAGGTGTGGTCTTGAGGTCTTGTCCCTTGCCCTTTCTTCTCTAACACGTTAGACTCTGCTTCCTGGCTGCCATCAACTAAGTGGCTTTGCTGTGCCACACCCTTCTACCATGATGTTCCTGCCTTGGAGCCAGCCGACCATGTAATGAATCTCCTAAAACTGTGAGCTAAATGAAGCTTCTCCTCCTTTAAATTGTAGGTGTTTGGTATTGTGTCCCAGCAAAGGGAAAGCTAATACACACTCTCTAGTGTCTTAATTTCTTTATTATCTGAACATTGTCTGTACAAAGTGTGCTTTACTTTGCATAACCAATCACCATCTCTCTGTGTCACAGCAGAAGCCTCCTGACCCATTTCCCTGCTTTGGCCCTCACCCCACTGTGATCTCAAAAACAGCAGACAGAGGGGCTCTTTATACCTCAAGGCAGGACCCAGCTATCTTCTATGTAAGACCCCTCTGTGGCTCAGCTGCCAGAGCAAAATGAGAGCCTCTTCCCCTCACAACTACCCCAGCCTCTGCTCAAGCCTCTTGGACACTGTGCTACTTCTCTGCCACTCTAGGGCATTGCAGTGGCTTTTCCTGCACTTGGAATACTCCTCCCTGGGAAATCTATACCATATCTCCTTCTCTGAACCACCATTCCTTTCGGGTCTTGGTCCAAACTTACCATTTGGCTCAGTAAGATACCCCTGCCCACAGCCCACTTGTGTGACACTGTACTAGCACTCAGGCCAGCTGGCCCTCCACATCTGCGCCTGCTCACCTTCCTTACACTCGTGGAGTATTTATCATTTTATTATCAATTGCTGCCAGCATGTGGGGTCTGAGCAGGAATATCTCTAGACACTGAAGCCTCCCATGTACCCAGTATGGAGCTGGCACAGACTAGCTGTCCAATAGAGGTAGGGAGTGAAGATTAGGAGTAAAGGACTCCATGGAAAGCCACAAAAACATGAGAAGAGTTCTGTGAGTTCACAGATGAGTGCGTTACTCTTTCTATGAACAGGGCTCTGAACAATGATGCTTTTGTGACATGCCCAAGACACCTCACAAAGGGCCGTGTGGGCCAAGGTGCCAGAGGTTTACATTCACTGTTACTTGGCGGTTTCTGAAACGAAAGTAATAAGTGTAGCCTTCTTTGCATATTCTTAACCAGTCTTGAAAAACAGCTTCCCATTCCTCAAAAAGTTAAACATAAATTACCATGACCCAGAAATGCCACAACTATTCATATATCTGAGACATTCTGAAAATATATGTCCATGCAAAAACTTGCATTTAATGTTCACGACAGCACTATTCACAATAGCCAAAAAGTGGAAATAACCCAAGTATCCATCAACTAATAAATGGATAAACCAAGTGTGGTCTCTCTTACAATGAAGTACTACTTAACCACAAAAGGAAGTACCGTCTGATAAATGCTACAAGATGGATGGGCCTTGCAGAGGTTATGCTGAATAAGAAGTCACAAAAGGATACAAGAAGCTTGATTCCACTTATATGAAATGTCCAGAACAACCGAATCTACAGGGATTGAAAGCAGACTGGAGTTGCTAGGGACTGAAGGTGTGGGGAAATGGTGATCAATTGCTAATGGGGATAACATCTCTTTTTGGAGTGATAAAAATGCCCTGGAATTCGTGGCGATGGTGCACAACTTTGTGAATATATTAAAAACTGTTGAATAGTGTACTTGAAATGGAATTTTATGGTATACAAATTGTATCTCAATTAAAACAAATTTTAAGTCCCACAGGGTAAAACCTTTGATTTTGGACCAATCTCAGCTCATCTCCCACTTCACACGTGCAATACCTGAGTCACAGAAGGTGCTCAGCAGATTCCGGCTGCACTAAGATACAGAGCTGTCTGGGCCATGGCTGTGGGTGAAAAACACACCATCCATCCAATGGAGAAGACTGAGTCCACGGGGAGCTGAGACGGCTGGTGAAGGGTTAGGAGGGTCACCTGGGGGTGCTATGGGGAGACAGAAGCCTCTTCCTCCTGTCTTGAAGGAACTTCTTGGAGGAGGTGACAGCTACCCTGAGACCTGAATGGCAAGTGGCAGTTATCTCAGGCTGGAGTTTGCAGGGAATTTAGATTAAACCCTCACGGTAATCCTGGGAGCCACCAGTAGGCTTTATGTCAAGGAGAGGCTTGATTAGTTTTGCCAGTTAGCACCAAATTTTAAGCATAAATCAATATTAAAAGGCTTTTTGCATGGGCTGTGAGGAAGATAAAAGGAGTAAAGTGACCCATGGGCTACAAGTCAGAGGGATGGTGATCTGTGGGGGTCAGGGTGGGAGGGAACTGACTACGAAGGGGTTCGAGGGAAACTCTGCCTGCTGCGTTGCTCCATATCTTGATCTGGGTGGTGGTGACATGGTGTGCACCCATGTAAAATTCACTGTGCTGTACAAGGAAAAACATAATGCATTGTGCTACATGTCATACCGCAATAAGCATTTAAAAGAAAATACATATAACTTGCTTGTAATTCATGTTAGTTACTCACAGAATAATCTTGGCTCTCCCTCCCTGATCATCCTGGATTTTCCTGTCACAGCATTCATGGCAACTGTGACCAGGCAGGTAGCACACGCTTGTCCTCCTCTGGACCATGTGCTCCATGGGGGCAGACATGTCTGCCTAGTCCACGATCCACTCAGCAAATACTTGTGCAGTGAGTGTGCCACTCACCCCACCCTCCACATTTGTGTTTGCCTTTTCCATTTGCTTTGGGAACACTGCCTCTCCCGTCTCTGCCCTCAGACTTTCCGCGCAGGAACTCAGCATGCCCGGCCTAGTGGAGCAGAGATGGCAGGGCCTGCTGCAGTGTCCAGGACAGACTGCTTTGCAGCCTCAGAGTCCACTGCAGGTCTGAAAGGACTCAGTGCTCTACCAGCACAACCTAAAGCCCTGATCCAAAACCAGTGAAAAAAAAAGAAATCCTTTTGTGCAAATCCCTGGGCCTCGCAACTGCCCAGGATGAGCATGGGCAGCACCTCCAGGAGGGGAAAGGCATGCCGCATGGTGCCTGCCAGCAGGAGTGATGAGTGGAGCAGGGAACTGGATCCAAGCAGTTCATGTGTAAGATGGGGACGGGACATGAAGGGTGTAAGAACCCCAGAGTACAAACCTGGGGCCCATCTGACCTGCCTTGGAAAACAGGGCACATTGTCCCCCACTACTACTAGCCTGCTGCCACCCACTGCTGACCCGCTCTGAGGCTGCTGCTCAGGGCCGAAGTGGGGACACAACCTTGCAGACTTGCCGCTAAGGGAGGGCTCAGAGGTTGGGGTGGGGTAGAGGTTGTACAAGCTCCTTACAGACAAATCTGGTGTGTGAATCAGAGTCCCCAAGTCCTTGTCACTTCATTTTTTTTGTGCCTCAGTTTCCTCTCCTATAAAGGAAACTGTCTTAGCTACTTTTCTCATGGCTGAGATAAAATACCTAACACGCAGAGTTAAAGGAGAAAAGGTTTATTTGGCTCAGTTTGTAGAAGTTTCAAATTATAGTTGCCTGGTTCCAAGGCAGGGTGACACATGGCAGAGGGACATCACAGGGGAGAAATAGTCCAGGGCAAAGGAGGGGCGGTAGAAGCAGCAACAAGCAACAAGTGACAAGCGACAAGCAAATGAACAAGCAGTGACCCTCTTTTGTCCCTCATATTTTAACCAGGCTACCCACCCTTAGGGTGGACAGCGCTCACACCCTCAATCTTAGCACTGCACCGTGCATCACATCCTTGATCCCAGCATTACATAGCCTAGATCCAGCCACCTCTGTGAAGCCTCACTTACAATCAAATGAGGCTGTGGAGGGACACTGGGACACAAGCCATAACAGTCACCAACAGCAGGGCTGTTGTATAGAGATTAAGTGAGGTGAGGTGTGTAGAGTTCCTGGCTCATGGTTGGACACATGACTGCTCAAAAGGTGGCCCCCTAGGCTGAAGGCAACCAGATACAGCATCCTACTGTCTGTAGGATGCTGTACACCAAATATTAGCATGTCTTGTGCACAACAGGACCTACAGGAGAACATTCCACAGCACCGTTCCAACGGGACCATAAGCCTACATCAGTGAAAGAGGGAAACGGCAATGTGAGAACGAGCCACTCCTCCATGCCGCATCAGGGAAGAATTCTGGGAACCCAGACAAATCATGCCACAGATAGAAGGGTACTCACTGGGTGGTTTCACTCGAATAAAGCAAAGGACAGACAAAATTATTCCTTGGGGTGGTAAGTCAGGAAACAGGGGCTGCAAATGTCCTGCTTCTTCCACAGAGGCTGATTACAGCAACGTATATTACTTTGTGAAAAATGTACCAAATTGTACAGTATAACCTGTGCTCTTCTCTGTAGTCATGGTACCTTTTTTTTTTTTACGGCACCAAGGATCGAACTCATAACCTCGCACCTGCCAGGGCAGGTGCTTAAGCCACTGAGCCGAACTCCCGGCCCTAGTTTTTTGAGGCAGGGTTGCACTATGTAGCTCAGGCCGGCCTTGTGCTCGCGTTGTAGCCCAAGCCGGCCTCGAACTCACAACGCTCCTCCTACCCCAGCCTCCCGAGTGCTGGGATTGAAGGCATGCGCCACCATGCCTGGCTGTCATGGTACTTTTCAACAAAGTTAACGTAAAGGAGAACAAAACAAAACAAAACAAACAAACACCACAAAGAATGCCATACACCTATTCGCCCAAGCACCAAAAGAGGTCACAATGAACAACCATTGTGCATGAGTGTCTATACAAACTGTTTGCATTGTTTGTGCATCATGTGCACTCATGTGCACTCGTGTGCACAGACACAGGCATGAGAGCATGCATGTGTATGCACATGTGTATCTCAGCAAGGAGAGTAACAGTTCTGTTTCACAAGCCACAGCCAGTAATGAAAGTGGCCACCTGAGGCCAACTGCAATGCTAACCAACAGTGCTGCTCCTTGTCAAGCCAGTATTGCTTTGTGGTCAACTGGGGATATTAGGGACTTCAAACAGACCACAAAGAACATTTTCACTAATGATGCTGGTTGCTATTTATTAAGCAGTGCTCTGTGCCAGGCATTAGGCCAAGAACTTCGCTTGTGCTTTCTGAGTATTTTCTATTAGTGGAGGAGACTAAGGTTGGGAAGGAGCAGCTGAAGGCTGAGCTGGGATTTGATGGTCCTGAGTGTCTGGTTAGCCCATGAGCTGGCCCACTCCCTGGTTTGTGTCTTCTCTCTTATTTAACCAATGCTTATCACAGCCTCCTCTGCCCAGGCCTGTGGACACAGAGCTGGCCAAGGAAGGACTTTGCCCCTCAGGAGCTTAGAGTCCACTACAGGCACAGATCCCGGTGGGACAGATCCACACGCAGAGGTGAGACAAAGGGTTGGGGCATCCAGAGAGTGCAGGTTCAGGGGTCTCCACCCTCTGGTACTCCTAGACTAGGGTGGGAACCCAGCTCTAGGCTTCTGGAGATATTCCTTTCACTTCATCTGCACACCACTGGACCCCCTGTCCTCTCTTCCACTAGACTGGGAGTTCTGCAGGCCTAGCTGGGCTTGCCCCTTGGCAGAAGCTCTGGCACCTGGGGAATGCCACATGGAAGAGCACTGAGCGGATGCAGGCTCTGACCACCTATGTGGCACGCTTTTCTGGAACTCTGTTGTCAAGAGCACCCTGGGGGGCAATGGGAAGAGTTAATGTGGCCAGGACGAACTTCAAACAGTTCTCCAGCACCTCTGCTCACCCTGGCTCTCAGCCTCTTTTGTCTATGTGAACAGTTCAGCTGCCCACCCCCCACTAATGCCTCAGGTGACCTGGCTGAGTTCTTCTTGGAATTCCATCAACGCTGCACAAAAGACTATGAAAGGCAGACAAATATTGGCAAACTGACTCTCTGAGAGAGAGAATGGGGCCCTGGTTTATAGCAATAGCCAATTTGCACGATGTAAATGCTTCTATTGTGGCAAATTCCAAGCTACCAATGAGCGATGACTGAATAGAGCTGGGGAGAGGTGTGCACAGGCCTAAATGACAGTTACCCACATGTAGCTTGAAGTCACACACCCCTGACCCACTGCCTCTCAGTTCACCAGAAAGCAAGTAAGTGGTATGGCTCCATGATACAAGGACCATCCCCACGGAGTCTGGGTCTTCCCAAGGCCCAATGATGCTAACCAGACTCCTAGACAGGCCAAGAATCTGGAAAGTATATAATGACATGCCTAATCACCCTTAGGGTAACTGGAGAAGGTGCTGCCAGGAGGCCAGGCCCGGCTGGGAATCACTGGGCTCAACCACACCTGTCCCTGGGCCTCTCTCTGGTGGAGATGCCAGAGCGCGGCATGGCAACTGCCAACAAATACCACACAGTGGCCAAGGAGACTCTGCAGGCCACCCAGGGACAGGGTGGCACTCCCCCTTCATCTAAGGCCCTCTCATGACTGCAGGGCTTGCCCTCTGCTTGATGCCTTGGTTTCTGAAGGCAGAAAGTTCAATTCCCTCCCTAGATCCAGTAATGCCCCCTCTCTCTGCTATAATCTGAACACAGCAGCTGGAGCAGGGGCAGGGAACTGGCAGTCATATTTCCTGGCTCATTTCATCAACCTCTTCAGCTGTCTCCCAGTGACCTTGAACAAGGCCAAAATTCCCCCCAAGTCTCTGGCATGTTGGGACAACATGAGCAGTGCCTCCTCCCTGCCCAGCACAACTGAATGTGCCAATGAGCCATGCCAGAAAGGACCTTGAAATTCTTGAACAACAGTAGCCACCCAGGAAGTACAGGCTGTGTTCCTTCCCTGTCAGCTACTGAGTGCTGTGCCCTTCCTAACATGGTCCTGGAGGGACACAGGATCTGACTGATACTCTGTCTGAACTAATATTTTTTATTTAAAAACTCTGCTCTTTCTAGAAATAGATGCACGATTTAGAAACCACAGCTCGACTGATCCCTTTCCCCCCAAATAAAACTCTAACCCTAAATATAGATGGCAGCACAGACACGGCAGGAAGTGAATTCTTGGGGAAGTCTTGGGTACACAGCCTCAAGGCGTGTAAATTCTTTATTGACCCTGTCTGTGGTAGCAGGCAAGGCTAGTTCTCACTTCCGTAAGTAGAAAAAGAACAAGTGACCAAGCAGCGAAGCAAAACCTTCCACTTGCAACCAAAGAATATTTCCAAGGGGGCAGATGTCCCTCTCAGCCCCACATCTTGGCTTGCTGTAGGTGGCTGTGGGTAGGGCAACGTCCCCAAGTAAAGCCTCTTGATGGCCTCAGGTGGGCCTCACTAGTGGCCAACATCATACTTGCAAACAGCAGTGTAGATTATGTATTAAGAATGCATGGACCCAGACATAGCATGTGCTGGGCAAGGACACTACCACTCAATGTATGTGGGACCCTGCAACAGCCTCTGTCTCGCTGGCATGGAGCCTGCTCTCTGGTTTACTGCCTAGCGGGAGAAGGGGCTAGAGCAGCAATTCTGGCAAGGTGAGTCCATGTGTATCAGGAAAGTGTAGGGCAGGGCCCCAGCCGCACAACAGTCCCCGGAGGTCTCTCCCACTCCAGCAGGTCAGACCCTGGAGGTCAGAGTGATTAAAAAAGGCTTTTCCAGGAATGCATGCACCCTCTGAACTCTCTGAGAAGGTCCAGCAGAGTTTACTTTGCTCATGTGGCTTCTTATTTTAATATCTAACTTTGCCATCATAAAAAAAAATATTTTAACTATACCACATGCTGAAAACTTAAGAGATGAGAGATAACTCCTCCCAGCCTGAACTCACTTCCGATCCACCCCTTTTCCTGTAAGGAATTCTCCAGCACTCATATTTAGTAAGGGCTCTATAAATATCTGTGGGAACTTTGGCCAGAGGCTCATGTTCAGACAGACAGGTGGCTCCAACCCATTAACCCAGGCACCCTGAGCATCTATCCAGTGTGTCCCTGCAGCCTGTTTCCCTCAGCAGTATATCCATTCCAGAGTTACTGTGACTCACACAAGCAAGCCTATCATCAGCTCCTTAGCCTCAGATGATCACAGGCACTTTTCTGGATTGTTAAAACAAAGACTTTTTCTTTTCAGATATCCATTGATTCACATGCAGTTGTTAGAAATCTAGTTAAGTTACTCAGTATACCCCAAAAGTAACATCATGCAGTTAAAGAACATTAAAACTGGCACACTGATATCAACACAGTGGAAATACGGATTTCCACCACCACTAGGATCCCTTGGGCTTCTTATGTTTATAGCTTCCTTTCTACCTGACCCCTCCTTAATTCCTGTTACCAATGACTTGTTTTCTAACACTATAATCTTGCCATTTTTAGTTTAACTACATGAGATCAAATAGTTTAGAGCCTCTAGGGGAAGGCTTTTTTCACTGGCAATCCATCCCAGTATCTACTCACTAATTCAATTTGTCTTTTTTTATTGCTGAGCAGTATTCCATGGTATGGAAGAACACTTCAATTGTTCACACGCTGAAGACTATCTGTGTGTGCTTTCAATTTGGGACTATTATGAGTAAAACTGCTATGAACATTCCTAAGCACGTCTTTGTGTGAATTGTAAGTTTTTATTGTCCTGTAACAAATACTTGGGGGTGTCACTGCTGAGTCATCTGACAGTTTTATATGTTTTTTTTTTTTTGTACGTTTGTTTTGTTTGTCTTTTTGAGACAGGGTCTTGTTATGCAGTTTAGGCTGGCTTTGAACTCACTTTGTAGGCTGGGCTGGCCTCGAACTTGCAGTGATCCTCCTGCTTCAGCCTCCCAAGTACTGGGATTACAGGCATGTGCCACCACACCCAGCATTTGTAGGTTTTTAAAGAAACTGACAAACTATCTCCCGAAGTGGTAGTACCACTTTGCTGAGTCACAATTTCTGAACAATCCAGGTTCATGCGCATCACTTTGTTTTTGTTTTTTTTTTTTCATTTTCATCATTCTCATGGGTGTGTGATAACACCTCACTGTGGTTTTGACTCATATTTCCCTAATGACTAACAATGTGTGGCACCTTTTTGCATGCTTATTTGTTGTCTGTACACGATCTCTGGTGAGATGTTTGTCCACTCATCTCTGTTTTTTTCTTGGTTCTGACTGAGAGATCTTTATTTTCTACCTTCAAGTTCACATGTTCTTTTCTCTCTCCCCTTAATTTTGGTGTCAAATCCATCCATTAACCTTGTTATTTTTGGTTTTTCTGTTTTTTTCTAAAATTCTCTTTTGGCTTTTCACTATATCTTCTATTTCTTTTCTGAGATTTTCTATGTTGTCATTTGCTTCAAGCAACTTGCGATTCCTTGTTATGGCATGTTTATAACAGCTGCTTTAAATTTTTTGTCTTAACATCTGTGCCATCTCAGTGCTAGTGTTACTGTCTTCACTCATTCAAGTCTCAGATTTTCTTGGTCCTTAGTACAAGTGGTTTTGTACTGAAACCTGGACATTTGGGTTGTGTAATATGAGACGCTGAGACTTATTTAAACCTCTTAGCTGACTTTTTCTTCTTCCCTGTTTTGGACACATTCTGAGCAGGCAAGGGGGCAATGTTGCCTTGCCATCTGCTGGGTGGGTGGGATGGAGTCCAAGCTCTCCACTGACACTGAGGTGGGAGGTACTCTTACTGCTGGTTGATGGTGGGAGTCCGAGGTGTTTGGGAGGAGCAGGAAACTCTCGGTACTGTTTTTCCCTGTGGCTTCACTGACCCTGGTTTTGTTTTTGAACCAGAGATCGTACTCACAACCTCATGCTTACCAGGCAAGCACTTGAGCCACTGAGCTAAATCCCTGACCCTGACACTGTGTTTTCACAGATGCTGAGTGGGTGAAGTCCTCACTATTCTATGCCACTGCCTATTAGGCGGGAAGGGGACAGGTGCCTTGTTACCACTGGCTGGGGCTGGAGTTTCGGGCCCTCCAGTGATCTCCACTGATGCCCTAGTTGTGTGTGGGGGGGTGTCATACTATCTGGTGTTGGTGTCCTACCTGGCCTGAGTTGGGGGCTCATTACAGCTAGGTGAGGGTGCAGTCTAGGTATCCCTCTCAGCTCTGCTGGCACAGGTGAGGGTGGAACCACAGAGTTCTCTGTGCTGTTTGCCAGAAGCACAGCAGTTATTGTCTAGAAGTTTTCTGTCCTGCTGGACTGTCCTAAGATGGTCCCTTAGTCAGAGATAGCAGGCTTCTAGGGAGGCTTTTTGGTGGGTCTGTTCACAGGAGTGTTTCTGAGTTGCTGGCTCTTCTGAGTCTGGGGTGTATGAGGCAAAAAGGAAACACAGGGAACTCACTAGTACTCTGTTACTCAGGTCCTGAGGTATGCCTTCATCTCTTCAAAGTCATCTTTTGTTCACTGTATAACTAATGTCTAGGGTTTTTAGATAGGAGGGTTTTAGCAGGGAGAATGGGTACATATTCCATATTGCTGCAAGCAGAAGACTCTTGGTTCAGAGTTTTTCCTCTTTCAGCTAGGTGGATTCTGGGTGAAGCTGCAGGATGTATCACTGACAGAAGGCCCCCCTAGCTTCTGCTTTGCAGAAGACCCCAGAGAGCTCAGAAAGATGTCAAGCTCTAGCTGCTCTGCCACCAAGCCAGGCCCGGCCTGGCCCCTGCACTCCTTCCCAACAGCTGCCCACGTCTGCAGGCTGGACACAGAGAAGGCTGCATGCTCTCTGCAAGCACAGAGTCCAGAACCCGTGAAGGCTCGCTCTGAGTTGTGGCTGATCCCCTTTGTGGGTTAGAAAGAGATGAGGCCATGAGTTTCTTCAGCCAGGCCCAGGAGAAGGAGGGCCGTTTAGATCTCCTTTTTCCCTAGCCTCAGCTGCGATCAGCACAATCTAGTACTTTTCCCGTAGTCCAACTTGCAAACACAGATGGGCCTATTTCAAAGCTAACACACGCATGCCACAAAACTGTACATAAAACACAATCTCAGCTACGTTTGTGAAAAGTGAGGAGGGACTGGAAGGAAATGTGCCAAAATGTTAACTGATGTTGTTGGTGAAATACAAAAGGATTTTTTTTAAAGCTACTTCCCTCTGATTGCTTATAATTTCCAGTTTTTCTACATGAATGTAATAATTTATGAAATTAAAAACAAAAATCTAAAACCAAAAGACAATCCTCCCTCCTTATAAAACAAAGTTGTGACAATATTGGACTCCTGCAGGCTGCCTGTCTCCCATGGAGCTGAGTTTACCTCTCAAGGCCACAAACTGGGATCAGACAGGGTTGTGGGGCCCTCACCTATGCTGAAATCCAGGTCAAGAGCCTTGAAGTGCAAGCTGTACTTCTTCCTTGAACTCCTAAGAGCTGCCACTCAGGCCCAGGGATCTCCAGTTTGGACGGCACTCCTGGCACAACATTATTGGAGGGAATGACTTTGCAGCTCTAACCTAAGATGTGTCTGACTTCATGGAACCCACCGCCCATGGGCTACGGTGCTAGCAGTATGTACTCCAGACAAGTACCCTTAGCCTATAGCAGACAAGGCTGCCAAAGGACCAAGGGTGCAGCAAACCCAGCACCACTGAGAATCAGTTTCCCTGGGACTAGACCTACTCCAGACTTGGTGATGATGTCCCAGGACCCACTCATAATCCTACATGAAATAATTCCAGCCCAGGGCAGCTGAGGGTTCCAAGGTGGCATCTACTCCAGCAGATACATCCTTGGCCCCTCCAGACTCTCTCTGTGGCCTTGGTGGGTGGCCTCCATGATGACGTAGTTTGGATTGTGACTTAGCTAGAAGGACACAGGCCCTAGGGAAGCCAGCCAGGCCCCCAGCTGTGAGCCTGGGACCCACAGCCAACCTAGTGCACCAATGTGATGCAGCTGGGAACCAGCTGGTATGGCTCATAGGCAGGTGCCCTCAGAGCCCACTCAGACTCCTCTAGCACAAAGTCAGTGCTGGCACAGCACCAGAGGGCAGCAAAAGTGCAGCACTTTCACAGTCCAGGTAAGCTCAGTAAGCGCTCTAGAGTTTAGATTCATCTTCTGATGACACGGTTCTACTGAAAGTGACCCACTGAGTGTTCTCTGCCATGCCCCTCCCTCTTCAGGTGCCCTTCTTCTTGGCCAGCTTGGTATGGACACCTTGTTCTCTGAAACCATCACTAATTGCCTCTCACAGCAGTGGAGGCAGTGAGAACAGTGGAGCCCAGCTCAGAAATGTGTGGTGAGACCATGGAGGGTCAGTTGGGAGGAAGAGCAATGCCTGGTCACTGGCCTTTATTTGTAACTTTTACTTCCAATGTTAAGGTCCTGCAAGTCCAGTGAACAAGGTCCAAAGGAAAATGAGTGCCTTGACATTCTTTCCAAACATTCTCCCAAAGAATACTTGGCAAGTGGCTTGGCTTGCCGAGGGCAGGAGAACATGTCCTTAGAGCCCTCTTCAGGCAGGTCTGTTTGCGCTTGGTGAAACATCTGTGCCCTAACCCTTGGGACTATGAGGGGAAAGTCAAATGCATCCATGAGACTAAAAGTGCTCCCCAAATGAAAGAGGGTGTCAGCTGTTCTGTGACATGTTGGACAGGCCAGGCAGAGGAGTGAATACCCCCTGCTCACTGCCCCCTACCCCAGGGCTTCTACCCCAATCTTTTCCTGTAAGCCTTCCAGAAGGTTCTGCTTCTGAACCGGATACACCGAATACATGCTCGCATAGGACAGGCTGGACTGTGCACAGCCAAGAGGGAGACAATGGAACAGTTTAGAGCCGGCTTCCAGGGTCAGTGCGCCTCACAGGAGCACCTTAGTGAGTGACGTACACTTCCGCCTCCACTTGCCTCCTCTGGGAAGCAGACCACAGAAGGGGCTGTGCAGAGTACTACAGGCCAGAGAGGGCACAGCACAGGACATGAGCCGCTCATATGGCCCATTACAAGCGTCAAGGTCAGCTTGTGAGAATGAGGCCAACAGCCACAGAAGTCCATTCTGGAGGACAGGACATCTTCCAGCTGCTCTGTTCTGGGGCTTTGATTCCAGAAGTGTCTTGTGACTCCCTCTCAAAAGGGAGAACAATCCCAGTGTCCCTTGATGGGGCTAGTATAACTATCGGGTGTGACGTAAGAACACATGGTCATATGCCTGCTTCTCTCTCACAGCCTCATCCACCTCAGACAGTCACTGAGAGAATGCCTTTCCCCTGTGATCCTGGCAGACAGTGGGGGAAGAGAAGAAGCAGGTACAAGAGAACAAGTTTCATGTGACCCTCCACGGCATGGGGACACAATGACACAGAGGACCAGGGCCACACCACGCTGTGGGTCTGCCTCTGCCTGTCCTAAATGTCCTGGACATGGCATGGACTCATATGTTTTGTCACTGTGCTCTACCACTTAGCCCAAGACCACCTGGGGACCGCAACTTCCTGGGTCGCCCATAGTCTACTCCTATGTAGCAGTCCCTCCCCCAGGTGCCGTGTCCTGTCCTTGTGGCCACCTTGCCTAGCCTCAATGTGGGGCATGAATGACACTGAGCCCACCAGCAGGATGATGATGGTCACCCTGAGGCCAGCACCCCAAACCTCCCCAAGGACATGGATTCTCCAAGCTGTGTGTGTCTCACTCCAAAAGTAAAGATTCAAGGATTTGAATATAAAGTAACCAAATAAAGTTCTGTGATGCCTGATTCCAAACAGATAAAGGGCTCAGTGTGCTTGAGTTCCAAAGGCCCATCCATCCCACCACTGGGCTGTAGCACATTTGGGCCACTTGGTGCCACCCACTCACACAACAGTTACTTGCTGAGCACAGCCAAGTGCCAGTTTTTTGAGGCCCAGGTCCACTAGCTTCTAGCTGTGCCTGCCTCTATTTATACCTCAAAAGTAGTATGTCTCAGATCAGTCTCTGGGTTGGGTGCTGGGGATGGGAGGATGAAGAAGCCACAGTCTAGGCATCCAAGTGTCCTGGCTATTGCAGAAAGACTAGTCACAGGAGCTATGCCCACGGCACAAATGAGATGTGTTAGAAGAACTGATGAGGCAACACCTAAACTTTCCAGGGGTACCCGGGAAGGCTTCCTGGAGGAGGCTGTCCTCAAAGCTAAAGTGGGGAGAGGAAGAGGGAATCTCAGGTCTGAAAGCTCACATGTATGTGCTTTGTCTTCCTGAGATTTGGGTTATAGAGAGCAGAGTGGGTAATAAGACCAGAATGCTTAATGGGGGAAGTTCTAGAAGGGTCTCAAACCTCAGGTACAGGTGTTCAGACTTTGCCCTTTGACAATAGTGCAGCAGGAGCCAGAAGCAGCCACTATGGGGAACGGGTGGAGAATCAAGAAGCAAACCACACCTCCATGTGAGCCAGGAGTAGCCACCATGGAGAACACGAAGAGAACCAAGAAGCCAAACTACACCTTCCCGGGGGCTGTGGCAGCCACCACGGGGAATGGGAAGAGAATTAAGAAGCCAAACCATGCCTTCCCATGAGCCAGCCAGTGTGCTGGTTTGGAGGAAGTCAGGCTGAGATGATAGCAACTAAAGTAAAAAAAAAAAAAGGTTGTATTGTTTGATTGACTTTGCAGGCCTCAAACTGGTAGACTGAACATCTATTTGGAGGATAACAATATGCATTATAGCAACTGTGGGGAATTTCCTTCAGTCTTGTTTTTGAAATCCAATGTTTTGTTCTGTTTTACTGTTTTATTTTTCTGGTAACCTGAGCAACTATTTTGAAGATAACAATATGCAATATAACATTATGCAATTTAACATTATTAATTCCTATCATCTTGTTTTGAAAACCTATATAGCTATTGTTGTTTTTTGTTGTTGTCATTTTGCTTTTTTTTTATTTGTTTGCTTCTTGATTTTTCTGCTATTTCTTTTTTCTCTTTAAAATTAAAAAAAAAATTAAAATTAAAATAGTGCAGCAGATCCAGGACAGCGTCTGCACAGATGTTTTCCAACCTGCTCCAAGATCGTTGCTATGGCTGCACCTTAAAATGGGACCAAAAGCTGCCTGAGAGGAGGCCACAGGCTCTTATTGTGCTCATGGAATTGGAGTCTGCATAGCACCCAGCCCAGCCTCAGGGCAGCCCTGGTACCTTCCTCCCTCTCCCCCACGATGGGACTTAGACTTACACATGCCAGGAGGCCACGTGGCTCTAGCCCCTTACTCTCTACACACAGTGTAAGATCTTGAAGCAGGTGGGCATAGACCTCAAAGATAACACAGGACCATCTTGAGGCCATCCTGACTCTGCCATTCCCTAGCTTCGCTTCCTTGGACAAGTCATATTTCCCTGTGCCTGTTTCCTGATCTATAAATCAGGAATATGGAGGCATCTACCTCACGTGCAACAAACATTAGCAATCATGGTAAGAATGGGAACAGCAGAAAAGAACGTCTTTTCTGCAATCCCAGATGCAGGTCTTCCAATTTTCCTTCTTAGTGCCATAGACCTTCAGCACATACCAGCCTGCTGGGTTCCTTATCCCAAATTAATTTGCAGGTGTGTGATTTGGGCCTCAGCCGGTTAAACATGCATTATTCTAGTATTCCATCCTCAGCTTCCTTTTATTTGCCTGAACTTTCCTGGCATCAGGAGCTGGGCTGCACCCAGTACCAGCAACATTTGAAAACAGCCTCTCCCAAAGCTTCCTGAGGTTTTGATAAACAATTAAAATTTGCTTCTGATTTGTTCCAGTATTCTGAGCTCCAGGGTCTCAGATGGGAGGCCAGTGATCACAATGACCAAGCTCTGCACAGGTGCAGGATGACCCTCAGAACATGTACCCAAGCTGTATTTAAATGCATGCAGCACTTCATTTTACACCCTATAAAGTGAAATTTCCAGTGGCTGGGGAATATTCATCACACCATCAAAGTGAGTGACTGGGGATTTGAACCCTGGTCAGTGCTGACTCCAGATAGCCTCATCATTTTGAGTAGTTAGGATTAAAATGTAATCTCCTAAACCAGGATCCTAATATGCACCAACTGCCAGTCTTGCATGCCTGAAATTAATTTGCCAGCATCTTCAGCCATGGTGTCTGATTGGGCTGCAGAACAAAAAGAGGCATCTTCTCTAGAGAATAAATGAGCCACAGATTCTGCATTCCATCTTTGATGAAATGCAGATTTCTCATTAAAAGAAAAGCTTTCATTTAGAAAACATACAATAAGACTGAGAAAGGATATGAATATGTAATTTACAGAAGAAAAACATTCAGCCATCAAGGAAGGTGGAAAAAACCTTTAGTCTCATTAGCAATCAGAGAAAATTCCATTTTCTCCCTATCAATGAAGGCCTGTTTTAAAAATTACAATACTAGTCCTTGATACTATTTTTTGTTGAGATGGGAGTCAGTGCAACTTGACTTTGCGTGCAAAACCTTAGAATGTTGCAGACTCTTTGACTTAGAAATTCTATATGTAAGAATCTACCTTAATGCACAACTCACAAGTGAGTGCAAGACCATGCTACAAGAATGTTCGTTGTGGTGCTGTTTACAATAATTAGGATTTAGAAGCAACTGGAATATCTAACAGTAACAATAAAGGATGTTCATGGTGCATTCACACTGAAGAGCAGGATGCAGCCATTAATGATACAGGAGGAGGCATGTGATGCAGAAGTGTGTTTTCAACTGGTCACTCAAAAGACATTTCAAAACAGCACGCGCTCCTTACTTAATAGAATACACAGCTTGTGACATGCATATTTGTACACACGAGTTTACAGGTGGACGCCAAGTAGTATAGAGGTCTGTCTGGATGGTGACTGTTCAGGGCTTTATTTTCTTCCTTCCCTTCCCAAGTTTTCCTAAATTTTCATCACTGAACATGAACACAAGTATGGGACCCAGCTAGCTGCATCTGAGTACTCACCCAGCCACCTCGTAGCTGTGGCCTTTGGGAGGGTACAGGGACACAGGGAACAGGAACATGCAAGCACTAAACAACTGCTGGATAAAGGGGTCAGCCAACTGGAATTCAGCCTGGTTCCACTTTGTTATGGGGTTGTGACCTCAGCCAGTGACTTCACTTGTCATTAAGGGAAAATAATGATGCAACCACACAAGAGACTCAGTGCGCAAGTCCAGTGAGGTAACACATGCAAACAGGGCAGAGCTGGGCCCAGAACAAAAGCTCAGTAGTGCACATGGTTTTATTATCAGTAAGAAAGACTGCAAATTATTATACTGAATTTTTTAAAGTAAGGAAATGGATCATGATACGAGTGATTCTCTTGCCTTAAAGCAATTAGAAAAGAGAATCAACCATGTGAACTGAAGATAATCAGGCCCAGAATATCAGAGAATGCAGGACTGTGTTCCCAGAGAGCAGGGACAACAATAAGATAGCTCTGCAGCCACTCTCTGCAGGCAAAGGGGACTTGCACTGCCCTGGCCTTACAGTTGGGAGACCCCACTCTTCCCAGGTGGGAGAATGGGGTGATGAGATGGAGGTGGGGGAGTACAAAAGGCTGACACACAGGACCCAGCAGAACCCTGGGCAAGGAGTGTGGCAGCGCACTGTAAGTCCTCCCCATGAGGCCCTGCTACCCTAGCTGGGTTCTCAGCGACCCATGGAAGACTGTCCTGCAGGTTCCCTGCCCACTCCATGTCCCTAGGGCTGCCAGACTATAGTCCTCTTTCTTCCCGGAGGGAGCAGCCTCCTGCAGCATTCTGCAGGTCCCTCCTTCAGGCCCACCAGGGGCTGCCCCGGCTTCCTGGCCTCCTGCAGCCAGCCCAGCCTGTTCTCCACTATGGAACGAAATGGCGGCACATCTATCCCCTGTTCAGCCCCACTGACCCATCTAGGAAGACAAGTGGTGTAGGGTTCCCTTTGCGGGGGCAAGAATGGCTTGGCTCAAATTCCCATTCAGCACCCTTGCTAGACAAACTCAGACCCATGGCTCAGCCTCAGTTTCTTCACCCACAAAAGGCATCAAGCAACACCAGCTGCACCAAGCTATTGCTGGCAGTCAGTGGAATCACTTCTAGGTGAGCTTAGCTCAGCAACCACCCCTAGTACCTCTAAATGACAGCTCAATAAATGGCAGTGTTGTTAGGATTTGTCATTTTCTCCACTGATATGTGTGTGCTACTCTTGATTCCATGGAGAAATTCCCCCATACACATTTACCTCATCCTTTCATTAAGGAACTGATCCTGTCTGAAAATGTCTGACTGAGTTGAAAGGTCTTTAGAAAGACCCTGAGATGCAGAGATGGATAACATATACAGAAATGATGATAGAAGAGAGTGTACTGGGGCCCACCATGTAACTCCAGACCTAGGGGTCACTGTGCTGGAGACAGCAGGAAACACCAGTGAGAATCTGGCCCCTCACACAGCCTAGCTGGCCAGACCCCCACCTGGCACCCCTCTCCTGCTTGGCCCCACCTCCACCTTAACCTTCCCCACTGGGGCCTGTCCCCACCTGGCCCTACGCCTTTTAGTGCTCCAATGCTCCTGTCAATGGCAGAGACAATGACAGTGGGTGTATTACCTTCTTACTGTGATATAACATATTATGCCAATTATTTGTCACATATATAAAATATAGTGCACGTTATTTCATTATATAAACTGAGTATTAAAGATGTTAAAAAAAAAAAACTTCTTCCTGGCCAAGGCCATAGCAGCTGTAGGAGGCAGGGTCTGGATCCAGGCAATCCAAGCTAACTAAGCCACTCCACAACAGCGCTCCCCATGCAGGCCTGTGTCTCACTCCTTCCACACTGGGCCCGTGGTGCTGTCCAGAGGAGCTCCTGGTTCCTGCGGGTAGCACTGCAAAGACAGGAGGAGGTCCCCACCCTCTGCAGCAGGTGAAGGACAGATCCCAAACTGCTGAGCCTGCGGTTATTCTTACCGAGGCCTAGACACGGCCTGCTGGAGCTTCGCTCCTCCTCTACACGGGGTCAGCGCCCAGCCTTGGGCCCTCTGTGCAGCTGGCACCGGTGACGATAACACCAGGAATAGGAACAATCCTGCGTGGCCGTCAGCTCTTTCCTGTGGTCCTTTCCAGCCCATTTTCACTCCGACAGTGAGGACAGTAGAGGCACAGCAGGTTGCAGGTGCAACACAGCAGGAGTGTCTGGAGGTGACCTCTGACCCTCCCAAGGCTGGGGGAGAGCACCACAACCCTCAGGTGAGGACACTACTTCAATTTTTGCCCTAATTTAACATAAGGATTTCTCAGTCTCTTTCTCCAGGATGACTCTGTCGGACATAATGTACTGGACCTGGAAATAAGCCTACAGACAGCACAGCCTTAGAATCTGGCCTCCCATGGTTATCACTCTGCAGCTGGAAGCCTGCCTCGGAGCCCTGGGGGGAAAGGCAGGGCTCACCCTTCCCCATGGAAGGATCCAGAAGGCCCAGTGTGCAGAATAAAGAAACACTGAGAGGGGCTCATTATCAGCTCCAAAGGCCAGCCTAGAGGATATGCCAGCAATTGCAAAGGTTTTTGTAAATGTTAATTATGGTTGCCTTAATTAGCTCCAAATCCATTGATCTATGGATTATATCAGGTTTATAAGTGTAATTACTTTAACAGGCATATGGATTACAATTATACTCCAATTAAACCCCGAACATATAGCAAATAGATTGGCAAAGGATTGTCCTGGTTCTTTGGAATCAGGCTACTAAAATGCTGGCACTGCGGAGCCTTACACGGGGCCTAGTTCCCTGCAGGCTGAGAGATTTGGGGAGTCTGGAGGGAAGGAGGTGCTTTTTGTATCTGGCAGTCCGAGCCCAGCTGGTCACCACAAGTGCCCTGGTCTTCCACCCAGGAGCCCTTCCACTGCCCCTTGGTGGTCGCACGTTGCCATCAACAAACCCCCTATCCCCAGTCACCCATCCTTACTTTTACCCTGACCGGCATCCCTTCCCCCAGGATACTGGGGGCTGTTCTCTCATACTGTACCCTGGGGAGTGGCACTGCCACTCCCTCCTGCCCTTTGCTCTTCATAATCAGGGGCCCCTCAGGGCGACGGCTAGCATGGGAAGGGAAGGGTGAGGTGATGGAAAGGAGTCCTAAAGAGGTGGTCCCAGACCCCAAAGTGGGATGGTGGAAGGGTTTCAGGGACAGAGGCAGACACATGTGCCAGGGAGGGCAGAAGTGTCCTGTAGCCCTGTGAGCTGGGCAATTGCCTGGGGAATGCTCACAGCTGGGAGAGCAGATCCTGGAGGCATATGAGAGGCACAAGTCTCCTCCCCCAGCAGGGGCCTCGCTAGCCTGGCCTCACAGCTGGGGATGCAGGATGTCCAGAGGACCCTACGGTTGGGCTGCTGGCTCTGTACCCATGCCCCAGTTTCCTGACAGTGTGTCCCAGGAGGGGCTCTGCAAGGAGGCCCCAAGACTCTTGAATAGAGGCCATGGTTAACATAGCAGGGCCTTGTGCTCCACCTTGCCTTCTGTGCCCCCAACCCTGGAAAGTGGGCCCATGATATTCACACATACCCACACCAGGAAGGAAGGTCATCTTTGCATGGCAGGCCATAAGAGTTGGGAATGATGGGCTGTGGAGTGTTCCAACATCTTAGGGACAAGGGCTCCTGTGCTGTCCTCACTGTAGTGGGCTGTGCTGGGCATGGTTCTCAATCTCCAGGCACTGCCACTGTGGCGATAGCTTCTGCAGTCACTGCTACATCCACCCAGCCTCCTCATGGGGCCACCTCTGCCGGAGGTGACTCTTGCCAGCCAAGTCGGGGGGCCTCAGGGCCAAGAATCTTTTCAGCAAGTACCAGGGAGACCAAGAGTAGATACCACCCAGGAGACAGGGAAAGGGGCTCTCCCTCTTTGCAAACCTCCACCCATGGATGCACGGGAGAATGAAATGTAGACTTTCCTAGAATTTGTATCTTCTCCATATAGATGTCCATTAACAATGAATGGTATCACTAATAAAATCTCAAGTCCAAACATTTATGTGAAAAATCAGAAACAGTTTTAAGCCATGCAAATAGGCTTAAGAAGGCATATTTTTTGTTTTCAAACAAAAAAGAAAAACCATGTCTGTGAACAGGGAATTGGAGAAATAAATGAGAGCATTCACACCAGGTACAAACAGGCAAGTACTACAGCTGCAGCCACTGAAAAGCACGAGCTGCTGCTTCTGCCCATGACTTGGTGGGGTGTCTGGGATGTGCTGTGAAGAGAGAAGCAGGATGATTCCATTCTTCAAAAAAAGATGAGACAATTCCTTCCTATGGTGTGCGTGTGCGTGTGTGCCTGTGTGTACACATATGGTTGTAAAAAAGAAGGCACAGAAGGTTAACACAGATTATTCTGGGATGGGAGTGGCGATAAGAAAGAGTAAGCTTAGAGAAGATTTAAAGGTCATAATAAGATAGAAGCATATTCATGGTGTAATGTTAAGTGAAAATATCGAATACAAAATTCTGTCTCTACCATTATTGTATCTAAAACCAGATAGGAAAAAAACCTGAAGTATGCATGTGGACAAACAGCAAGACTGCAATGTGACAAAGTGGGAGACATCTGAGGAAGGGTGCTGAGGGCAAGGCTGGAGGGAGCGGGGCACAGAGAGACCCCCACTGTCCACCGAGAGCTGGGCCCATGCACAGGCGGCAGGATCCTGCTAGGGGAGCTTGAGCACATTTGCATTCTAGGTCCTTCGGGTTCAGGGAAGATGGACTGGGTGATGGGACAGGAGGGAACCAGGGGCCAAGATCAGGTGTGGCCTGGGTGATGAGGCTGCAGAGAACAGGGCCCAGTGAGAGGGGGGCGGCTGCAGCACAGAGGCTGGGGTAGGCAGTGATTCCGCCCAAGGTGATGGAGGAAGTGGGGGCGGGGAGGATAGGGCTCGGTAACACGCCTCTGAGGAGCTCTAGGTGGGATCCTGGATGGAGCACAGGAGCCTGGGGGTGGGGGGAGGCTCCCTTGGCCATGTGATCCTCACTGGTACTACCTTGAGTATGGCACTGGTCCTGTGGCAGCCATCTTGTGACTGTGAGGTCACAAATGAGATGGAAAAGCCAACATGCTAAGCAGGGATGGATTTACCTTGAAACTAATGTAACCTCAGATTCATTTCTCTCAATGGCTTGGGCATCTTGCAAGTCCCCAGAAATGTATTAACACTAATATTTGATTTTTTAAAAATTAAGGTAAAATTCACGAGACATGAAATTCACCATTTAACCATTTTAAAGTATACAACGTATTGGTTTTTAGTGCTTTCATAATGTTATGCAACCATTACTGCTACCTAAGCTCAGAGTATTTCCACCATCCCCTATACCCTAAGCCCCATTAAAGAGTCATGTAGTCTCCCCCCACCCCCAGCAATAGCTAACTCCCTGCCTTTATAGATTTGCCTGTTCTGGAGTTTTCATGTAAACAGAACCACACAATAAACGGCCTTTTGTAACTGGCTTGTTTCACTCTGCATGATGCCTTCAAGGTTTATTCATGTTGTAGTGTGCACTGTATTCCATCCTTGCTTATGACTGAATAATACTCCACAGACATACCACATTTTGTCTAGCCACTCATCTTGTGATGGACACCTGAACAGTCTCTGTTTTTTTTTTTGGATGCTATCAAGAATGCTTCTATGAACATTCATGTACAGGTTTTAATTTGAACCCAAGTTTTCAATTCTTTCAAAGGTAATGGTGCATTCATTAGCCCTAAAGTTGAAGTCTTTTTCTTAATTTACCTCTTCCTGCTCCAAGGTGCCCAAGCTTTAGGTCTCAAAACCACCTGGATCTACCTGAGGCAGTGGGTCAGGGAGACACAAAAAGGTGCCCCTATAGGACTATAAGACCGATCCTGAGCCTCGGCTCTGAATTTTCTTAGAGAAATAAAAACCATCCTGGCAACTGAAGCCACTGCTAAGTCAACACTTCCTGTCTGCGGCAGCCAACACTTCCTGTTAGGACAGGAACGGCAGTGAGAGCCCAAGCCCCCCCACCCCCTATGGGGCTGACTGGGAGGTATTCAGCAGGGACAAAGGTACAACTTGGAAACTGAAGGATATGGGAGAAGAGCATGGAGTGACTCTGGACTTCACTAAGTGACTTCTCAGTCACAAGGACAATGAGAAAATTCACTGTCTTCTTATTTAGCTAATAACACGAGCTAATATTTAGCAAGCATATCTCAGAGCCCCAAAGGGGCCTAGCATAGGCCTTTGCTAAATCTGCAGGTGACTGACACCTATCAAATGGCAAGATGGGTACCGCACTAGCATGGCTCGGGTCACAGCAGGCCTGAGACAGCACTCCCACCCTGCTTAACAGGGGTTAGACATGGTCACAGATACAGATACCTGAATGGCTTTTGCCAGTGATCAAGTAAAGTGTAAACCTCTATAGAGGTAATAAAATGTGAAAACCAAGGGCTCAAACTCTACCAAAAGGTTAGCTTTCAGAATCTTTCAGAGACGGTCCACTATGTCTCTTCTCCCCAGTAGTGCCAGAGCCTCTGCTCCTGTAGACTCCGAACTCACGTTCCTCCTCCTGTGCCAAGGGGTCACGTGCTCTTTGGACAGTGACCTTCCCACCAGCTGGCAGAAGGGAGCACAGCAGGTCAGGAGTCCCACCTCCCACCTCAGAGACCGGAGCCTGCGCCTCTTCTCAGGGCTGTGTTAGCACCATCCACGGCTGTAGTTAATTCCCGACCGAACCACTCCAGTGGGAGACAATGCCAGCCTTGACAGGTCCAAATCATGCCTGTGGTTTGCACTGACTTTCAAAGATAAGAAAATTTTAAAAAATGGCATGTTTTTAAAAAACTATCTTCCTAGCACATGAGCAAGCTCACACCTGCACACAGGTTTACACTTGTGCAAACACACAGCTCACAGGCCATTCACATGACTGGGTTCTGGCCATTTCTCTGGCTATCTGGGCGCAGCTGCCAGCCACTGATGTCTCAGGAGCATAGATGCTTCTGACACCACGTTTGTCCGGCCAGCGCTGCCCTCCACAGACAGCCAGCGACTTCCTGCCTGGACACTGAGTGCAAAGGGGGATGAGCCTCTCAGGCAGGGTGCTGGGGGCACAGCTGCAGGGCCGCCATCCACTTGGACTGTCGCTGAAGCTGTGTCAGGCAGGGAACTGGGGTGAGGTGTAGGCAAGAGACACAGGGCATTGCCTGAACCCACGTTCCTCGTCCTGTACCAAGAGGTGCTTCCTGGGACAGACTCCAGTGCATCAGAGAGGCCGGGCAGATCCTACAGGTGATTTACAACGCTCATCTTGACTGCAACCTTGATAACCGTGGAGCCTTAACTAAGAGCCACACCTCAGCATGGTCTCAGCTGATCCTGTGATGCCCTCAGAAGCTAGCACAATTACAGTATCTCCATTTTCCAGATGTGGAAATGATGCTCCTACAGAACTCAGCCAAGGCCCCAAATTTAAACCTGGCTTTTGCCTCCAAGGGAGCTGTCTGTCCCAGGGCACAGGAGGCGTCTTCCCCAGGACAGGGTTGTGGGCCCAGACAGTGGCTAGGGGTACACATCCAACCCTGCGCTGAGGTGGCCAGCTCAGAGAGGGCACAGATACTGCACATGCACATCCTGGCTCCATGGTCCTGCACACTCGATTGCAATCACCTGCTGTGCACTGGTAACTGTCCCAAGAGGGACGGCCACATCCCGACTAGTGACCCCAGGCACCCACTCATCATACCTGCCATCTCATTTTACCCAGAAGGTCCCTTGAGGCAGGGGCCCTTCTGCTGAGGCCCAGATGCACAGTCAAGGCTCCCACAAGAGCTCTGCCCTGGCTCTCAGCCGGACCTCATACCAGCTGTGGGGACAGGACGCAAGCAGGGCCAGGTCTCCTGGAGGAAAGGGCTGACCCAAGAGGTGAACTTAGCTTTGCCTGGGTGGAAGAAAGGGCTCCCACCTACTGGAAGAGATGATGATGTTGAGTGACAGCTATGTCCTGGTGCTTCTGGGAGTCTGCACATCATTTCATGTGTCCAGCTAGCTTGAGTCCAGGGAACACCGAGGCGAGTCACATAGTCCAGTACCAGGACACGGGTGCTGATAAACGGGTCATCCCTAAGAGCTGGGGTAGCAGTGGGCATCACTTGCCCTAACCTAACATGTGGATGCCTAGGCCCCAAGTTTCAAAGGCACAAGGCACACCATGTGACATGAACCCCCGCTGGTAAACAAAGGTCCTGCTCCTTTCTCCTCACTTGACCTTTTCCTGGTGCTTGTTCTCTAGCAAACACCTCTTCGTCCTTCAGAGCCCTGCTCAGGGAGATCCCACTGTGTACTGGCTCTCTATCCTGTGGACACAGCCCCCATGCCATCCAGCCCAGGAGAACAAGTTGCCTGTTTACACATCAGCTTTCTTTCCCGGACTGAGAGATTCTGCAGGGCTGGGGCTCAGACTGATGCCTACCTCACATGCCAAGAGGCCACCATGTGGTCTGGCTGCCAGCCCAAAAGAAGAGTGACCATGAGAAAGAAAAGCATGCACAATATGCTTCCACTTGTAGAAAGTTCCAAAATAGGCAAACTAGTCTGTGCTGTCGGGTGTCCGGCAATAGGCGTCTGGGAACAGAGGGACTGGCGGATGCCTGAGGGGGTGGTGGTACTAGTCATGTATGCACAGGTAGATTCAGGTCACAAAAGGTCACGGAGCCATGTGCACCTGGGTCCTGATCATTTTCCTACATGTATGTTGTATGCTAATAATGTTAGAAAATGAGAAAAATCCTGACCATAGCAATGGAACATTTCTGACATGGACCTCCAGGCCTGAAACCTGGATCCAGGGGTTGACAGCAGCCAGCAGATAAGAAATTCACTCTCCTCAGCAGCCTGGTAGATGTGGCAACTGCATGGCAGCCATCTCTTGCCCTCTGCCAACAAGCCACCCCATGAGGAAAGTGCTCAGAGGAGATTACGTCCGGCATGGGCTATGCCTCCAATCTGGGCAGAGATGCAGGCACACAGCTGCCCCCACAAGAATATTCACGTTGGGGGAAACAGTCTCTCCTACCCACGACATCACATACAGAGGGCTTTCTGCTCCATCCCCAGAAGATGTAGATGAGAGACCCTGCTCTACCCTGCACCAGGGTCAGTGGCCTCCTCTGATGTGTGACTCTCAGCTCAGCCTGGGAGGGGCGCGCACTTCTGGACTCTCAGCTTTCTGGAAAGACTTGGCCCTGGGGTGTCTCAAAGGGTCACCCTACTACTCTTAGGGAGCCTGCAGGAAGGCTAGGGTGCTTCATAAGGCACAATCATAGCATTGGGATTGGAATGTGGTGAGATGCAAGTGATTCTTTTCATATGATTTTAACTCCAAAACTATACTTTATAAATAATTTCAACATTTTTTTTTTAAAAAAGAAACAGGTAAAAACAAAGTGCTGAGTTTTCCCTCTAGGAGGTAGGACTGTGGATTATTGTCTTTCTGCTTTTCTCTATGTTCTGAAGATGCCATGAATTTCTTATGTATTAGAAAAAAACCGTAATTTTTAAAAGAAAAATGTTGAAGACACTATCGAACAGTAATGGAATCCTAAGGGCAGAAAGTGACTTTTCTGCAGGCTTCTATGTGGGGCCCAGGCAAGCCCCACTGAACCCTCTGCCATAGCAGGCTAGAAATGTAGCCTGGCGTCTCTATGGCAGTAGAGTGGTTGGCAGCAGAGCCCTGCAACCCATGTCCCACGTCAAGAAAGGTACTCCGAGTCTCCTCCCTCCTGGAGCATCACAGCAGCCATGGCTATCTGGTACCAGCTATGGCCCGAATGAATGACAAATCTGAGATTGGGACAAATCTAACCGTAGGATGCTGGGGTCCCAGCTCCCTAGGTGCAAGAGGACAGGCAAAGACAGCCCTGGATTGGTCAAAAACTCTTGCCCATTTGACCTGGGCTGCATAGGAAGCACCAGCCGTCCACATCAGGGCCTTGACCCCAGGGGGCAGAATGTGTTCAGAAGGATCAAGACTCATGCAGCCTAGGTGGAACCAGGATATTTTCTCTCCTTTTTACCACTGGGATATTCAAGTCCCTGTCCAGACCTGTCTGACAGGCCCAAAGGAGGACTTGCTATGCCTCATACCCTAAGAGGTGCCCCGGGTAGTGGCAAGGACACCTCAGGCAAGTTCTGCTCCCACAACACATACAGTACCTTGAGGACAAAGGGCACTGATCACAGAGTCATTGCATTACAGCCGTGGCAAGAGGTACGGTGCAGGAGAACCAGGAAGGGCAGCCACGATGGGGCCCAAACGTGCAGGCCCACCTCAGCCCCGAGTCAGGGTGAAGTGCAGGTAGGTCTGTCCACAGAAACCCTATGAGGTCAGATGGGGAGCAGGGGCAGGAGCAAGGGGCTGTCAGATAAAGAGTACGCAGGGTGGTGGGAAACCCAGGACCGAGGGACAGACATTGGGCCAGAGCGGATATGAGGAAGGGTCGGCCCAAGCGGCCCAGGGTCTCCAGCAAAAAATCCACTGTAAGTACAAAGGCAAAGCCATGGAACAGTGAGGCGGCAAGGGGCCCAGGCATGCCAGGTTGAGCCATACTGACAGGGCTGCAGGGCCTAGTGGCTGGAACCAAATCTCAGGGCACAGCAGAATACCAGGGGCATGACTCTGGAGAGGCCAAGGAACAAGGGCACCAGAATGTAGTGAAAGGACCCCAACTTGCATGGCTCCCCTCATGGGCCTGAATCACAAGGCTCCAGGGTGCCCTGCTGGGGCTGGCAGTTACATGGACTTGAAGGGACAGGGCAGGGACAGGGTGGGAGATCCCACTAGAGATCTGACACCACAGGGCACAGCCACCCAGCCATCCAGAGTTTCTCCATAGAAATGGGGTGAATACAGTCACAGAAATACAGCTACACTGCAAGGACCAACAGGACAGGCAGTCTGGGAGGCAAAGCCCCACCTGCCCCACAGTCATCTTGGGGCCCAGGTTAACTCAGATTATCACACTGAAGGAATGCCAATAAAAATGATAAAATACAGTATTCGTGGAGCACTTATTACAGGCCAGGAAATACAAGGAATGTTTACTGTAGGACATACCATTCTGGTCTCCCTCCAACTCTAGGTGACAGGAACTCTTACTGTGCCCAATTTAGAGTTCTGGAAATTGAGGTGCCTCAGGCGACACCAGCAGGCCATGAGCTCAGGTGAGTGGCTCTGTTGCCTCCCCTAAGCCTTAGGGTCCACACCCTGAAGAACTCAGGGCAGAGGAGTCATTTTGGATTCATGATGGCCGAAGAACCATAGGGAAAACGTGTGGGCTTCTAGTATGTTCAGGGACATTCCACATTCCCTCAAATCACTCGGTTCCCCCAGAAAGAGGCCCCAAAGGACCGTTCTGCGTGAGAAGTCCATCTGCCCAAGTGGCTGCAACCTTCTTTGATCCCATGAGGCCGGGCTAAAAATAAGTCAATCCCTCCAATATTTTGAGAAACACATGCAGTGCCTTGAGCTGTCACAAAGGCTGACAAACCCCACAGGGAGTGCTCCCTTCCTCTGTCACGTCCCAGCCATGAATGGGTGGTGGCAGAAGCTGAGCTGGTTAGAGGCCCAGCTTCCAAACAGCTGGGGCAGAGCCACTGTGCACCTCACCATTCCTAGAGTTTCTCTGAGTGAATGGGGTACTGCAACATGACTTCACCGGCATGGTCTCTTGCAAATCTAAGCAGCCAAAACTCAGCAGCACGCTGCACTACCCAGGGTACATGCAGTGGGCAGGGGCTCCCGTTGGAGGAAGCCTGATCACCATTTCCTACAGCCAGTATGGGGATGGGGAGTGGCTCCGAGCAAGCAGCCAACCACTCACTCCGCTGAAGCTCCCAGAAGTCTATAGACCAGAAGCCCGATGCATTTCTCCCTCCCTTACACAAACCATCCCGAATGCATAAGAAGGCACCCAGGAGACCACATGGCCTCAGCGGAAAGCTGGGACCCCAGGAAAAGCAACACCAATGTAAGCAAACTCCTGCACCCTGCATTGGTAGGCCAAGGATACGAGCTCTGGGCAGTGGAACCAGAATGGTGGTGCCTCAGAAGTAGATGCCTAGAGACTTCCATGCAGAGGGGTGAAGGACTATCACTTTTCAAGAAAGTTCTCTCACCCATCGCAGGTAGGACCTCACATCTGAGCCTTGCCTGCATCACATTTTCCCAATGATCCTGCCCTCAGCTCACTGTTGGCCAGGTGGTGGCACACGTGTCCAGGGGGCACAAATCCACACACTTATACTGAACAAGATGAGTCCAGCAGGTTTTTGGTTTGTAGTGCTGGGGATGGAAGCCAGGGCCTCACCCATGCCTGGCAAGTGCTCTACCACAGAGCTATACCTTAGCTCGCTCCCTGGTTTTATGATGCAGCCTAAACTACTACACCCAGTAGTACTTGAAGTCTTAGGTAACATCAGACTAGTCCAGCAGGACAGAAATGGGCCCCATAGTAGCAGGAATTGGGGAACCCAACTCTGGGCCAGCCCCCATGCTGGTCACCTGGCTCTCTGGACTTAGTTTCCTTGTCTGGGAAGTGGGGGCAATGCGGTGGTGAGATGAGGCCTGAAAATGATGTCTCATGGGGACTCCTTGGCCATTATGTCTAATGAGCACTGCTTAAAGGTGGCATCTCCTGAAGGGCCATGGAAAAGCACTGAGAAGCTTTGGGTTCGTGGTGCCTGCTGCAGGCCCAGGGCTGGGCAGCAAGACAGAGTGAGGTAGAGAAGGTACCAACAGCCTTGTGTGGGGCTGGCCTCCTCCCTTCGTCTGACTGCACGACCCACTGCAGGCTGAGTATGCTCCACAGCACCATGCTCCGAGGATTTCTCACGGCAGCCAGGAGACAGCAGGCAGGCAGGGAAACTGAGTCTGGGTAAGCTCAGCAGTGGGTAAAGGCAGAGGGGCTCCGGAGTCTGCCAGGTTGTTTCTATCTCTAATGCTCAAGCTCTTTATTTAAAACCCAGAGGGAACTATATTTACCTTACAGGACTGGTGCATAAAAGAGAAAGTGTGTTCATTCTGACATACTGTAAGGGCTAGATTATTCTTTTTTAAAAAGACAGCATTATTTTTATTACTAGAGAGGTCGGGACTGCAGTCCAGGTGCCAGCCCCTCAAGGGGCTGTGCCCCTCGGTCTCTCAGCTTCCCATGTGACTCAAGAACTATTGTTCACACATCATCCCATCATCCAGACTCCCCTGGACTTGGGCTCTGGCAAAGGATTTCTTTTAAATATTTCTGTTTCCTAAAGGTCTTCTGCCACCTGGAGGCCCATCGGCTTCTTTCCTTCCAGGGTCCCTTCCAAAATGGCACTGAAGAGCTCCCTTCACTCCCTTTAATCCTACAGCCCACAGCCCTACCCACCGCTCGACCTCCCGGCCCCCTGGTTCACACAGCCTGCAGCCTGCTTCTGCTTGGGCTTGCAGAGGAGGGACTGGGCAGTCCCCCTGGAGTCTGAAGCCACAGCCCGTCTTCCTCCCACGGGGCCGAGGGGCTGTCTCGTGCTGCAGGAGACAGGACATGAGCCCAGCCTGCGTGCTTGTGTGCCTCCATCTGGCCCCAGCAAGAGCCGCCTGGGTTGGCTTCAGAGGGGCTGAGTTTATTTTAAACTATTTCACGTGGAAACACTGAAGCTTCTTCCTCTTTCCTAGTGGTTTCCAAGTAGGCTAACTCCTTCTTTTCCCTGCTGGCTGCCTCCAGCCAGAAGAAAACAAGGAATGAATTCCACATGCTGCCCAGATCCCACCAGCCCACAGAAACTACATCCCCAGGAGCCACGAGGCCTCTGGGCAGAAGACTCAGGAACAAGCCAAAGCACAGGCCCAAACCCATTTGACTGCGAGGTGGGATGGCAGAGCCAGGGATGGGTGCCAGCCCCCACCCACAGTCATGCCTGCCTCCTCCCCATCTGTAACAGGGCACATGACATCTCCCCAAATCTCTGGAGTGTGAAGTGTTTTGAAGCGGAGGAACCTTCCATGTGGGCCCAATGGAGTCTTTCCAGGATTAAAAAAAAAAAAAGTGCTGCTTTGGGAAGCTACATGACCTTGCCCAACAGGGAAGGCGGCTGTTAGTTTGACAAATGCCAAGGGTCCTCCACATGCAGGGAGAGAGAATAATGGGAGCTGGGCTGTCTGCGTGGGAGAGGAAGGCAGAAACATGCAAAGGGCAAGGCCAGGAGGAGCCTATGCTGGGCTGCTGTCAAATTCTCATGAGAGCTCACAGGTCTGTGTTTCCACAAAGACATGTGCAGTGTTAAGTATGCTGGGATGTGTGTACAGTGTGCAGACAGGTACCTCTTTCCCACTTGTCACTGGAGGGCCTGAGGGTGACACTCAGAAGCAACAGAAAGGCACCTCTCGCCCCAGGCTTAGATTCCACCCAAAGAACCAAGGCTTCTTGGGGAAATGGCTGGTTCCAAGGCTGAGGTAGACAGGACCAAATAGCTGCAACATCTTGCTGCACCAGAAAGCAAGCAAGGATATAAAGAATGGAGGGATGTATCATAAGGACACAGGGCCAGCTTGGAGATGCTGCCAGTGGCCACAACAAAGACCATTAAAGCAACAAAATAAACAATGATGGTAACAGATTATAACCCAATGCATTAATTAGGAAGCCCTGAGCTCACATCAATATAAATAAACAGAGAAAAGAAAACATTCTTCCTCAGAGGAGAATACCAATCATAAATGTAAGGAGGCATGATGGAATTATTTGCCACCATGATAGAAACAATCAACTTCTACAAGAAACATCTAAGGATGCTCAGACTAGGGGACGAAGGCAGGGTGAGAAGCAGGATGTTAGAATCTCAGAGTGTTACCCCACACATATTTATTAATCCCATCTTAAGCTACACATCGATGTCCACATCGCTAGTACCAGGCACGCTGACATCATGTGCCACCTTAGAGGATGCTTCTGTGCGCCACTGCCCCCACAGGTGTGACCCGGGCTGTATCATGGGGAGACTGCCTTGTGGTCCTCAAAGCTGCCTGAGAGGTGGGGTAAGGCCACGGCAGAGCTCCAAGATAAGGGATCCTGAAGGCAGCTATGGAGCTGCAAGACCACGCATTGGGCCATTTTCTGTCCAGGGTTCTGGGGGTGACTGGAGAAACCTGAACAGGTCTGTCTCTGGGACAGGAACTATCCCACCTAGCTTGGCATGGAATTCTCTCTCTAGTCTAGAAATGTTTGAAATGATTTGTATTACAAAAGGCCATGGGATCTGTGGAGTGATAGATAATTCTGCTGGAGGTGCGAGTGTTTGGGGCACAACAGAAATGAGCGTGCTATGGAAGTCAACACCGCCACATGTCCCTGATATAGCACCTCGCTGGCCTCGGCTGCCACAAGCTGCCAGTGGAGCTTCCACGGGTCCTGCTGGTCGGGAGGATGCGGGGGTTTCACCATGAGGGCAGCCCTGGAGGACCTGGCAGGACTCAGGCAAGCTGAGGATGGGGTGGGGAGTCAGGTAGAGAGCACAGCATGAACAAGGCTCACAGGAAAAGGTGAGAAAGGAACCGAAGGGGACCTGGTCAAGGCAAGGCTGGCTTCCTCATGCGGAAACTCCACCCCTCTCATGCTTTGAGAGCAGTTCTCAGGCTTCTACTCCTAAGAAGGTGCCAGCTGGTGAGACCACAGTGGGTTGCTCCCTCCTTTAGCTCCTGGGACCTTAGAGCTGCAAGGAGACTCATGCAGCTGGTTTGCCCACGTGTGGCAGATAGAGTGGACAAGGACAGAAGACAGGGTTCTAGGAGTGTGTGCATGTAAAGGGTTTGGCTGAGTTTGCACTGGGGCCTGGTGTGCGCATGCGCCCATGGAAACATCCTCCCAGCGCATTTCAAGCAGGGCACAGCCTCTCTTGGAACCTCGCGGGGAGGCGCCCTCTAGTGGTGGGAGTAGAAGGTAGCGCAAGGAAGAGAAAAATGAAAGTTGACCCTGAAGCTCCAGAGACAGCAAGGGCAAAAGCAGAGATGCGGAAGGACGCGGGGGCAGAAGGGAAGGGCCGCCGCGTCTAGTGTGGGGGTAGATTTTATTTGCGGCGTGTAAACGTCATGCCAATAAAGAATTAGAGACACAAGTTTAAAAGGAGAAACAAAATCACTCTACTGGAAAGAAGACGGAAATGAGGAGACAGACAGCTCCCCCGCTGGAATAACGTAGGGAGCACAGCTGGTGCTCTAGGGTCTGTGTTTTTAGCTGCTTTTATTACATGGCAAGAAAAGGACCCTCTCCCTTGAGAGTCGCTATAACCTGATTGGCTATTTTAGGCTCTGAGACCCCTGGTTTGACCACTGACCTTCTCTCTCTATTGCCTATGTGTAAATTTTGGGGTGAGCTCTTTTGGCCATTTTTGTTTTGTCAAGGTGAGACCTCTGAAATTTAAGCACATCCTTATATTTATATTGTATTAAATTTAGTTAGTGATTAGTAAAGTGATACATGTACATTTTAGTGTATTAGTATGGCGAGAGAATAAAATATATATATTTGTATATAGATGTGTCTATGTGTGAGTATGTATTTTACATATTGAGGTTTTTTTAAAAAATAATATAGATCCCTCTCTATTTTTTCTCTTTTGTCTTTAACTGGAAGCAGAGAGGAGTGAATTGGGGTACCTAAGTGAGCCAGCTGCTTACTGGGTGTTTTTTTTGTTGAAGGTATTAACTCTTTTTAGTCAGGATTTGTCAGAGACCTCACTAAGGCTCTTACCTTTTTTGTCTGTCTCCCAACTTGCTCTACAGGGACAGTGGGAGAATCTGGGGGGCGGGGAGGAGAACAGGTTCACAAACCTTAGGGGATGGTTACTCCCCACCTGGTGCCTCTAGGCTCCTCCCAGAGATGTCCTCTCAGGTGGCATAAGGGGTGGCCTTGGGCTGCCCTCATGGATGCATCTCGGCCAGCCTGGTCCTTCAGCAAGGCAAGCCTGGAGACAACCTCCCGAGACCACCTCTGCCTAGCTGGGCCCACTCAGTCCCACAGTTTCAATAGCAGTGGTTTTACCCTGACCTCTCCCTTGCAAATGGGTACCTTAGGGCCACAGTCTGCAAGTCCAAAGTCAACAACTCTGGCACTGTTTCTTCCTGGGATAGCTGGGATCTTGCCTGTAGGTAGCCACCCTCCCATGGGCCAGGATGGCTGTTTGTGTAACCAGGTACGTGGGAGGCCACATCTCCATCCAGCCCAAGAGAGAAGGACAGGGCGCAGGTGAAGCTCCTCATCCTTTCCTGTCACAGTGATTTCACAATCACAGACCACAACCCCTGTCTGAATCCTTCTGGAGCAGACCCCTGAGAGGCTGTGGAATGAGCACGAGGGTCTGCCACAGTGCCTACTACTGAGCCATCCAGGCTGAGGCTGGCCTGAACTCCCACTACAAGGAGGCCTATTTTCAGTCAATTATAGTCCCATGTATGAAAAGGTAGCCTTGGCTGGGCATCAGTTGTCAGACTGGAGTTAGGAGCTTTGGCAGCTTATGAGACAGAAGGGCCCAATGCTCCCCAAGAGGTACTTTTATTTGACTTCCACAGACTCCCTGAGTGAATCCCTTACAACCACCTGGCTACAGCATGTGTTTCATGGCCTCTCCAGGTGACACTTGCTTTAGTGAGGCAGTCTTCAGTTGTGGTTCTATCCCAGATGACTCCACCCCTCTGCAGCCATCCTTAGGTCTGAGATGGGTCCCAATCTTACCCATGACCAAACAGAAAGAAGTACTGTGTGTGCACAAGTCTGCCTTTGTTTTCCTGTATAAGCAACTTCCCCCAGACCCTTGGTGGGTCAGTCTATGTACTGTTCCCTCTTACGTCACAGCTTAAGTACTAATAAAATAAAGCCTCTCCCATGTGGTATATTCCCACCTATTCTGATTTCCATCTTGGGTTGAGCATGCTGAGCAGGTAACACCAAAGGCTGCTGGTGCTGAAAGCAGTCAGAAACTGGAGCTGGTAACATTGATGGCCATTAGTAGTAGAGAACAGAGAGGAATGGAGAATTGCCAGGGATTGCCATCACAGGTAGTGGGAAGAGATCCTAAGGATTGCCAGTAGTTGCTAACTCTGAGCAGCTAGGAGGGTGTCTAACACTAAATGAGGTGACAGTGCTGGGATTCAAAGCCCAGGGTTGCTATCACTAAAAGAGTTACAAGGTGCCAATCATGATCTCTATATAAACTGAGCAAAAGAACCCCTGGCCAACTGGTAACATCTTAGAATCCTGTGCAGAGACACTCCCCTTTAGGGGGCTTACATTGGGAATGCTCATCAGCAATGGAGAAGCAGCTGAAGGACTAGCCTATGTCTGCTATCTTACATGTAGCTAATGATCCACACTAGCCAGTGACACTTGCGTTGGTTTGTTTTTAAACTAATGATTCTGTACTTTCAGCTGGTGACTCAGTCCCTTCTTTGGTTTCCCCAGCAGAAGGTCTGCCAACCTCTGGGGTCATCTGTAGGGTCGGGACTCTCCCCTATCCAGGGTTCTCCCCTGTTCTATTTTGGGATGGCTTGAACACATCCTCCTGGGCACAGTTTCCTAGAGGTTAAATAAGGGCTAAGTATAGCATAAAAACAGCTCTGGTTCTTACAGCATTACTGCACACTAGAAGATACGAAGGACAGAGGACACAGTTACAGTCTTCCATAGCATCTATAGCTTCCCTCCAGCCTTCTTTCTATTCATGTACTTACACACCAACATCGATACCTATGTTTCTAACTGCTGGACTCCAGGTCCAATGCTAATAATCCAGGATCCAGAGGAGGAGGTCCCAGAGTAGGTGGAACTGGAACTGCCAGTCCCAGTCAGAAAAACCCAGCACCTATGCCCCTGCCCGAAGCCTCACTTTCCACATCTGTACATAGCAGGTGGCAAAACTGATACTGCAGTGACTTAATATCATCTGTAAGACTTGGGCCCTACTTATGAGTAGGAAACAGGACCAGCCTCCCCGACTCTCACAATGACGAGAGGTACCAAAATGACCTGGACCCCAGCAGTGCTTTCCAGCGTCAGCACAGTGAGGGTGACGCTGAGCCACCAACCCCCAGCAGGGCAGTCCCTTCTTTGGCTTCCCCAGCAGGAGGTCTGCCAGCCTCTAGGGTCATCTGTAGGGATGGGGACTCGCTACTCTCCAGGCAGCCCATTCTATTTAGGGATAGCTGTAACACATCTTCACTGGCATAGTTTCTTAGAGGTTAAGTAAGGTTCCTTCTAGTACTTTGCAGACACACAGCAAGTGAGCAAAATGTGAAGCAAAGGCCACTGAGGTCTCTATCTGCCCCCTGAGAAATGTGACGTGAGAACTGGGCCTTGTACACCGCACATCATCCACACACATAAAGAAAGTGTAGCTTTGGAGCAGGCTCCCCAGTGGGTAAACATTAGAAAGTGGCCTTGGCTGATGGACCAGGGAGACCTCAGAGACTGTTTGCACCAATCCTGAAATACCTGCAGTATTCTGTGCTGCACTGCTAACAGAAAATGCTTATTTGCTCACTTTACTAAAAAGACCAGAAGCGAGATCAGCTTCAGGTAGAGTTAGATCTGGATGTTTAAATGATGTAACTGGGAGTTTCTGCATTTCCAGGCTCTGATCTTCTACTGGTTGGCTTCATCTTCAGGCACTTTCTCCTGGGGTGACAGAGGTAGCTACTGCTAGTTCTCAGCTTGTATTTCAGTGGCCATTTTCTAAGGGGTTCTGGAAAATCTTGGGCCAACTCACAGCCCATATGCCCAATGATGTGGCTAGGAGGCACTGTACTGAGCCTGGGTCCCAGTGCCCAGGCCTGCAAACAATGATGGGCTGGGGGTAGAGGGACGGTGGTCCCAGAGGACATGGTGACAGACTCAGAGGAATAGGTAGACACACAGGCGTCAAGCCAGGCGTGGTGGCGCACGCCTTTATTTCCAGCACTTGGGAACCTGAGGTAGGAGGAGCATTGTGAGTTCAAGGCCAGCTTGGGCTACAACGTGAGCAAGATCGGCCTGAACTACATAGTGTGGCCCTGCCTCAGAAAAAAAATAGGGCTGGGAGTTTGGCTCAGTGGCTTAAGCACCTGTCTGGCAGGCATGAGGTTGTGAGTTCAATCCCTGGTACCAAAAAAAAAAAAAAAAAAGAAACACAGGTGTCCAACCCCACTCCATTATGTATTATGGCTATTTGATGCTAGTCACTGTAATGGCTCAGATTTTGTTTTTGTCTGTGTACCAACGATTGCCCAAGGATTTTGGCTCCTTTGGAAACATGGCCCCAGCTGCCCTTCCCACTTATGGGCCTGGAGGTATCTCTGCTGACCCACAGATCAACAAAGAGCCAGGAGCCCCAGTGTGGCAGGAAGACAGAGACTGGGCCCCAGGCTAGAGGACCCCAGCAGGGCTTTCCCTCATAGACCCTGCTGTGGACACGAGAGGGGCTGTGTGGCCCGGGGAGGATGTGAGCCAAGGCAGGGAGCATGAAAGGCCATTGCTCAGCGCCAGCAGAGCGGTGCGGTGAGAGCAGTGAGTGGGAGTTTAGGAGGCAGCTGGGCACCAGGAAAGGGGATGAATCTCATCCTCTGTAAGGCGGGTTCATCCGCTCACCTACTGATGCCTCTTCCCTACCAGAAAGAGCGGCCTGGAGAGCGGAGACACATGCCAGTCTCCCCTGCACCGCCGCAGCAGTGCCTGGCTGTAACAGGTGCCCAGTAAAAACCTGTGATGGGGACAAAAGACAGGCTTGGCCTCCCTCCAGTGCTAGTGGGGGCTGCCATGGTTTGACTGTCCTTCCAAAGCTCATGTTGAAACTCACTGCCTGGGGAGTAAGGCTCAACCCCAGTGGTCACATGAGGAAACTGAGGCCCACAGAAGAGAAATACCATGTCCAGGTTTACCCAGCTGGATCTATGCTCTGGGAGGACAGGGGCCAGGTTTTTCTGTTTCCCCACGGCTCTGGTTGTGTACAGCTGCTCCCCCACATGAAGGCAGGAAGAGCATTCAGGTACCAGGTAGGCACGTTCGCACTAGGTAGGAGGTTTGGCTGTCACTGGCATCTCCTTGGAGACACAGACCACAGCCCGGCTGCTGACAGATCTGAATACTTTTCCCCTTTTGCCCTCGGCACAAAGTGGTCTGGGTCAGGGACCAAGCACAGTAATGAGGTCAGGTACCAGAAAAAGTACCACTACTCCTAATTCTGTCTCCCCAACCACTGGCCAGCCAGAGAGCAGGGACACTGGGCAGATTCAGGGAATCTGCTTTCCACCCACCCCAGAGAAAGCTGGAGGGGGCAGGCAAAGATGGGGCATCTATCCCAGATAGTCCTTTCTCACCTGCAGCACCAGGTAGGTCCCACTGACCTCATCACACATGCCCAACTCTATCTCCCAAAGCCCTCCACCAGAGGCCCATTCTACCCTCCCCTGGGGAATCTTGGGGTCCCCTTCCCAATCTCTCATTAGACTCAGGATCTGAGGGAACTGAACTGCCAGGTGCTGACCATGCCCCTGAGACCCTTTAGGACTATTAAACAGGAAGAACAGGAGCTCCTTCTCAGACAGCTAATTGGTGGCCAGCATACAAAGCAACAGGGACTTGGTCTGCCATGGTGAGGGAGACCCATCTGATGTCATCTGGCAAGCTAAATATATGACCCACGACCCAGCAGTGTCATCTGCTGGCAGGCCTGCCCTAGGAAGGACCCACATCTGTGTCCCCAGGAGGCAGACCAGAATGTTCCTGCCACCCTGTGCAGACTGAACACCTCTTTGTCCCCTCTGAGGGATGGTTAGAGAGCTGAGTTCATACTACAGAGAACACACAGCCATGAAAGCTGGAACAGGCCAGCCCCAGCTCCACTGCTGAGGGATCCCCACGAGAAAGGATGCAGCCCATACTCAGAAATGGCTGTGACCAAAGTGGGGGCTGTGGTCACTCAGGAAGACAGGGGCAGGGGTTGGCCAGGGACTAAGGTCTTCTGAGAAACTAGCAGTGTCCTGGTTTTTGACCAGGGTGTTTGCTTTGTTAGTCATTAAACTTCACTGTTGGAGTTTATTCTCATCATACTTTTTATTTTTTTGCCAGTCTAGGGACTGAACACATAGCCTTTTTATTGAGCAACATCCCCAGCCCTTTTTTATTTTAAAGACAGGATCTCACTATCTCACTCAGTTGCCAAGAGTGGGCTTGAACTTGTGATCCTCCTGCCTCAGTCTCTTAGAGTTCTGGGGTCATGACATGCATCAACATCCCTAGCTTCACACACACACAAAAACTGTTTCTTAAAAAATTTTAGTGAAGGCAGGCACAGTGGCATACACTTGTAATCGGAGCATTCTGTGAGGCTGAACAGGAAGTCTGCAAGTTCGAGCCCAGCCTGGGCAACAAGATTCTCTTAAAATAAAAAATAAATTGGGCTGGGAATGTAGCTCAGTGGTACAGTGCCCCCGAGTTCAATCCCTAGAACCTCAAAAATATTTTTTAATGAAAGTGTGTCAGAAAGTAGGTTAGTGTTTGCCTAGGGCTGGGAAGACCAGGCTTCAGTGCTGATGACTAAAAGGTTCAGGATTTCCTCCTGGAATGATGAAATGTTATAACGCTGATTGTGGGGAAAGCTGCACAACCGTGAATACATGAAAAAAAAACCACTGAACTATACAGTATGCAAATTATTTCTCACAAAATTGTTTCAGACAGAGACAAAAGGAAAAGCACACAGGGTTGAGTTTGGGTGTGTCTCTCTCTTGCAGTGTGACCTCAGTGAGCTCAGGCCTCTCTCTGGGCCCAGAAGTGCTCAAACACATCCTGTAGTCACAGGACCGGAGGAGTGTCTGGAGGGTTGCCAGGGACACTGAATTGCTCCACAAGCAGAGTCTCCCAAGCTTTGATTCCACTGACCTTCCTTGCACAGGCAGTGGAGAATGAAGCCTGAGAACGGGGTGAGGCCTGGCCCAGTGTCAGTCCCCGCACCACTGCATGCGGTGGCAGTGGGTTCCGGTTTCCACAGGGCTGGGACCGTCTCCCAGTAAGCTCTGGACTTGGGGCTTTTGGCAGGAGGAGGAGAAGTCCTGCTCAGCCCAGCAGCAGCAATGGTCCTATCTGTAGGCCCAGAGGACTAGGGACAAAGAGACTTCAACTCCTGGGCCTGCTGACCGGTGCTATCTTCCACACCTGGCCTGCACTGAACAGCTCACTGTGACACAGGTGGCAGCTGAAAAACAGCACCCGTGTTTGTTTACCTCCCTCAAACCCTATGTGGCAACTAAAGAAAAACCTGTTTCATCCCAAAGAGACCCCCGAGCCCCTTCCAACAGGAATAAGTGAAGTCAGTCATTGTAGTCGTGAGGACCCAGTCAAAGGCGTGCTGGGTGGCAGCTGTCTGCACACATGGCCACGTCCTGCAGCATCCTCCCTCCTGCCTACTGTGCCTCACTGGGCAGCCTGTGCAGGGCAGCTGGAATGCTGGGCGGCTGTGGGTGGAACGGCCCCCACGGCACCTGGGCCCTAGCTTGGTTCAGGAGAAAGGAGGCATCTGAGCCTTGGCGAAGCTCAGACTACTGGAATCCTGGTCAGAAAACTTTTGCTCTGGAGTCCAGAGGGCAAAGACCATTCTGGGCTCAAAACATCTTCCAACCTTGAGAGCACAGTAAGGGGAGATCTGCTGTGAGCTTTGTGTAGCTGGTTTATTTACACGGTCAGCAGAGGACTCGAGCATTGCCACTTTCAATTTGTGCTTAAGAAACAAGGCATTGAGTGAACTGGGTACTAGAATGAAAGGAAATTGTAAGTGCAATATTGCCCATTTTCCTGCTGGTCCCCAGGAGGCGGAGTCAGTGAGGATATAAACAGGTAGGAAGACTGACTTGCTGATGGCCACTTTTCCCCCACTGGGGCAGCAAAGGTTCTTCAGAATGCCCCTTTCATGTATCTGCCAGGATAGGAGGACCATGGGTCCAGCCCGAGTGCCCAGGGAAGATGCTGCCTCCCCTGGGGAGGAAGAAGGGAAGGGGCAGCAGTGCTGGCAGTGGTAGGTAGCAGTCCTCCCAGATAAGTCCTGGTCATTTAGGCCCAGAGCTCTGCCTGAGCCAGAGGCAAGGCCTAGGAGAGCAGCAACTATGGCTCTGCCACAGATCTGACCACAGAGCAGGGTGTTCCAGTGGAGAAAGTAGTGAGCGAAGCACTTGCCATGGAGGAGTGGTGGGGCTCTAGTGTAGTCCCTGGAACCCCTCACCTGGTGGCCCTGCGAAAGGCTCAGCTGTCTCATCTGAAAGGCCTATCCCAGGGGAAAGCTAGCACCCATGGGTCTGCAGGACTCACTGAGGCCACAAGGACTTGCCCTACTGGGCACAGGGACACTGTGGAATGAGGACTTGGTTCTGAGCTGGGCAGCAGGGATGCTCCATGGCTGGGGGGAGGCCAGGGGAGTTGCTATCTGGCCTGGGCACCAGGTTCTGCGGGCATGCCTGATGTGCCAGACGGCCAAGAAGCAGGGCAGGTGAAGAGACCGCCCAGGCCCTTACCTGTCAGCCAGGCACAGCTGCACCCTGGCTGAGCCGGACTTCCACACAGAGCAAGCACGAGGAGAAATCTTTGTGTTTTTCTGTGCCCGGCTCCAGGGGAACCCTGCTGAATGGGGAGAGCTGTACACACCAGCCATCCAGAACCTCTCCTAGCTCAGATGGGGACATGACCATAGCCCCTTGACAAAGCTGTCAAGGCGACTGAGCCTTCTGTGTGGCAGGCCCTGCAAAACCCACTTCCCAAGCCGAGCCATGTGATCAGGCCCACATTAGTGCTTCAGTCTTATTTTGGCCATGTTGTGATAATAGCAGGAAGAGAGGGGCACAGACCGACGAGCGGGAGATCTCCTAGCTCACCACAGAGTCCAGACTCCACACTCCCCAGCAGCACCTTGGCCTCTCAGATGACCAACGAGCTGCCTTGGAAACACAACTGTGTGCCACTGTGTGCAAAGCCTGAGGACGGCAGGTGAAGGGTCATCCTGTAGCAGGACCGGTGAGGGGCTCTAAGCTGGGGCCCTTTCTTTCTTATGCCAGCCCTGCTCAGTGGCCCAGAGAGCTCAGTGTCCCCATCCTGCCTCAACATCACAGCGGTGTGAATGCCAGATTACTCACCACATGGCTGTCTGCCACCTGTAACCATGACAAGGCCACCCTCCTTACCCCTTCACTCTCCTAACTGGCCACTAACAGAGATCAAGGCACAGGAGGTCTTCCAATGCCCATCTCACTCATCCAGTGGCCTTTGGGTCCTGTAAGACTACTCAGGGGTAGCCGGGCATGGTGGTGCCCACCTGTAATCCAGCACTCAGGAGGCTGAGGCAGGAGGATTGTTGTGAGTTTGAGACCAGCCTGCACTACAAAGTGAGCTCAAGGCTAGCCTGTACTGCATAGTGAGACCCTGTCTCAAAAAAAAAAAAAAAAAAAAAAAAAAGACTACTTAGGGTAGGGGAGGCCCAGTACAGGGGTAAGGACTTGCCTCAGTGACAGACAAGATACGGCCCCTGCCATGTGGGACTCTTATCTGGCAGAGGCAGAGACCCTGGTGACCTCCACACCCAGTGCTGCCTGCCCAGAGATTCCCAGAGGGGCAAGGAGCTTGGGTGGAGGAGGGTTAGCCCTGAGAAGGGCAAGGTGGGTGCTTCCAGAAGCTAAGGCTAAGCAGGGGCGATTCTGCACAGTAAAGGGGCTCTGGCCCAGGACCTAGGCTGCCCACTGGCCTAAGGTAGCCACATATGGCAGGGGGCACCACAGAGGGTGCCACAGGGGACTGTGGATTCCCTGCCCCAACTGGGTGAGGTCCCATGAAGGCTAGGGAGCACAAGGCTGGCCCTGTAGCCTGCTGTCTAAGCCATGCTGTGCACTAGGCCTCATGAAGGTGTGTCCACGTGCCTAGAGTGCCATCTGGAGGGAAAAAGGGGTAGTGCGGGATGAGGCACCTTCCCTTCCAGGAGGCCAAGTCCAGCCACAGAGGCAAACTAATGTTTTCCAATAGTCATACCAAAAAAAATACAGTAACAGGTGAAATGAATATATGGGGTTGACATTTCAACCAACATTGATATAGAAAATGTTAATACAGAAAATTACTGATAAGCTCGGTCACAATCTATTTCCTACTGGTCTCTGAAACTGGGCATGCAGTTCACCCTTTCAGTGTATCCCATTTAGATCAGCTGCATTTCAAGCACTTAGTTGCCACCTGAAGCTTGTGTATTGGATAGAGAGGCTCAAGAGAGTCACCACTTGCTGGAAGATTTGTCCCTTTAACACACATGTATTTGCATACACAGAACCTACCTTCCTTTTCTGCCCCGTGGCCTCCCCATGGGTGAATCAGTCCCTACCTTGCCTGAATCAAGACTCTTTCTTGTCCCTCTGTCCTGCAGGATAACAAAGGCAGATCTGCATTCTTACAAACAAAGCAAATATCAGGCCAAGTCCCATTCTATCCCACCGGGGCACGGACTATACCTGGGGGCCAGATGGGAGCCACTCACTCCAGCAGCAACACCAGCAACACTGCTGGCCAGTACTGAAGGCTGCTGTGCACCAAGGACTGGCGTGAGTACTCACAGGCAGCATGCTGCAGGTGTTTACAAAGAGGAAGAATGACCAGGGAAAGATGCCATAAAACATGTTCAAGGGAAAACAACAACAACAAAAAAAACTGCAGGTTGCAAACAATATAATCCCATTTTCATAAAATGAAAAAAACCCAAACATTAGCAGTATGCATGTCTGGAAGGATCTGGCAAACTGTGCATGGAATTTACGTCCCCAGAAGCAAACACTGTTAGGCAGACATCACTTAATTTTGGGGGGCTGTTTTTGCAGTGCTGGGGATGGAACCCAGGGCTTTGTGCATACTAGGCAAACCACATTCGCAGACCTTTCTACACTTTCCTTTAAATGTGACGCAGGTAATGGGACTCTGAAAAGGGTTAACTCTTGGAGGTGCAGGGGAGGCACAGCCTCTGCACGCTCATCTGTCAGCTTCCCTACTGTGGGCGGGACCTACTTCAGACTCAGTCATCTAGTGGCAGGCTGGTGCTTTCGCAGTGTATAGGAGCACCTGGCTTATATATGTCAAGAAGACACCAAACAAAGACATTTAATCAAGAAAGATATGTTCCCCCACCGCCTCCCCCCCAAAAAAAAAAAAAAAACCAGAGGAAGCCCTGTGCACAGAATTCATAGGTCTTAGGTTTCATCTTCTGCTCAGGCACACCACTGTGTTTTCAGATAAGGAGGCATCCATCTCACACTCAGCAGTCAGGTGCACACTGAACTCATGCTGGGCTGGCCTCCGGGGGGCGGTACCGTGCACAGGTGACAAGCACCACACCCCTGAGGGGAGCCAAGCTCCAGTCCACATCTGGGAGCTCCTTGCCTGGGAGCAATGGCAAGGTCCGGCTCTGCAACTCTGAGGCAAAGGTGAGATTAGGGCCTTGCTGTAGTCTGAATGTACCCCCCACAATTCAGGCCTTGGAAACTTAGCTCCCAGAGCTAAGTGTGGGGAGGTGGGCTTTTTAGAAGGTGTTGGATCACAGGATTAATGGCATTATTAGAAGGGCTTTTCTCTTCTGCTATGAGAGCACACAACATTCTCCCTCTCTGGAGGACATAGCAACTAGGTGTTATCTTGTTTTGTTTTGTTTTGTTTTGTTTTGTGAGACAGGGTCTCAATTTGTAGTGCAGGCCAGCCTTGAACTCACTGTGATCCTCCTGCCTCAGCCTCCTGAGTGCTGGGATTACAGGCATGCACCACCATGCCTGGCCAGTAGGTGCCATCTTGGAGCCAGAAAAAGAACCTGCAGACACCTTGGTTTGGACTTCCTAGCTTCCAGAACTGCGAGAGAAGACAACTGCTCTTCTTTATAAATTACTTAGCTTAGGGATTGCTATGGCAGCACAAAGACACGGCCCTGGGCTGACCTCTCAGAGAGAATGATTCTGTGGTTTGAGAATGGGGTCTTCCTCATTCCTATAGGACAGACATAACTAGGGGAGCAAGGAGACTACCCACTTTAGGCCCCGGGAAAGAAAGAAGGTCTACATTTTAGTGTTGGAGCTTCAAGGGGAGAGGGGTCCCCACTCTGAGAAGGTACAGAAGATGACCAGAAGGGACTGGGTTTCCTGACCCTATGACCCCAAACCCACAGGTCCCTTGGGTACCTCACCTATGAGAAATCCCAGAGCAAGAGTCAGGCTTTTAATTAATTGTGACTTTGCCCAAGCAGATTTTTTTTTTTTTTTTTTTTTGTACCAGAGCTTGAATTAACAACCTTGTGCCTGCCAGGCAGGCACTTAAGCCACCAAGCTAAATCCCCAGTCCTATTTTTTGAGACAGGGTCTCACTATGCAGTTCAGGCTGGCCTTGAACTCACTTTGTAGCCCCGGCTGGTCTCAAACTCACAAAGATCCTCCCACCTCAGTCTCCCAAGTGCTGGGATTAAAGGTGTGCACCCGGCTTGCCCAAGCAGATTAATCAGCTAAAACCTGACTGACCTCCTTCCCATGCCCAAACCCAGGTCTCCTGGGTGACCATGTTTTTTGTTTAATTTAATTAAGTTTATTGGCACAATTCAGGTATATCAATGATCATATTCATATTACAATGATCATATTCATCATGAAATTTGTACCTGTACACGATATACTTTGACTTGTCTTTTTCCCCTCTCCCATTTCCCTCCCTTCCCTTCAACCCCTTTTCCCCTCCTTATTTACAAGCTTTGTTTACATTTTATCCTCCTTTTCTCATTTCTTCTTTTCCCTTCCTTCCTTTCCTCCTCCCCCTCCCTAGGTCCCTTTTCCTTTTGAACAATTTCTTATTTCACAATATCTATTGTACAACTTGGTTCTTACATTTTGTTTCTCACATCAGAGAGACAATGTGATATTTACATGTGTGTCTGATTTATTTCACTTGAAGAGTATGGTCACAAGGTTCATTATTTAGCAATAAATGTCTCAAGTTTATCCTTCATGGCAGAGTAGTATTCCATTATATTAAAAAAAACCCACATCTTTTTTATCTAGTCACTGGTTGATGGGCATCTGGGTTGTTCCCAAGATTTAGCTATTGCAAACTATACTACATGGGTGTGCATATGTTGCTGTGGTGTGATGCTTTTAATTCTTTTGAGAAGACACTAAGAATAGGAATAGCTGGGACTTCTCGTCCTAATTTTTTTAAGAATCTCCACACTGATTTGCACAAGTTTACACTCCCATCAACAGTGGAGAAGGGTTCCCTTTTCGCCATAGCCCTGCCAGCATTTGTTACTGGTCGATTTCTTCATGACAGTCATTCTTTCTGAAGTGAAATGGAATCTCAGTGTTGTTTTAATTTGCATTTCTCAAATGACCAGTGATGCTGAACATTTCTTCATATATTAATTTGCCATTTGTATTTCTTCATTTGAGAAGCATATATTCATCTCAGATGCCCATTTTTGGATTGGGTTTTTGAAATTAGGGGATCTGATTTTTTTTTCAGTACTTTATATGTTCTAGATATTAGTCTTTTAAGAAGCAACTGGTTAAGATTTTTTCCACTCTGTGGGTTTTTTCACTCTGCTGGTGATCTCTTTTGTTGTGCAAAAGCTTTTTAATAAGGTGAGATACCAGTTGCTGGGTGGCCACATTTTAACCAAAAACCTGCAAATCTGGACGCTCTCTGAAGGGTACAATCAGATCCATCTAGCACAGACAAGGCAATGCTCTGATGTCTAAGACATTCTCAAGGGCCAAGTGAACCAAAGCCTGGGCAGCTTCACATACTCACAACTGTTGACCCTCAGTAGATGCCCGAGGTAGCCTGCTCAGGACTGGGCAGGCTTCAGACCCAGCAAGTAGAATTTAAACTGTTTTTCCAGGTGGAAGTCCTGTTCCTGCGCATCCCTGACACTGGTCTGTGGTCTCTGTCTCTCGAGGACCGGAGAAGGCACAGCAAAAGGAGAAAAGGGATGGCTAGGGCTACCACTGGTGACCTCCACCACAGTGAAGGCTCCGAACACACTGCCAAGAGAAGCACAGGCAAACTCACCCCTATTCCCTGGCGGATGGCACCTAAGATAGCGTTGTCTTTTTATCTTTGCACTTTATACATATTCATGTTTCAAACCCCAAACCATGTATCAAGACTCTGTGTTACCACTGGACATCAAGCCAGGAAGAAACACGATTTCTGCTAGAAAGGTCAATCAGATCCCTCCTTAGAAGTCAGTTACAGGCAAGGCAGTGAATGTCCACATAACTGTATATTATGGTTTAGAGCTAAAATGTCTCCCAAATGTCTCGTGTTTAGGAGGTGACTGGATCCTGGGAGTGCTGTCAGCAGATGCTCCCACTGAAGAGTTTACAGCTGAATGTGCCATTAGGAGATGGGCCCTCGCTGGAAGAGGCAGGTTCACTGGGGGCGTGACCTGGAAGGTTGTATTCTCTGCTTCCTGACCACCATGCAGTGAACAGATTTCCTCCTCCAGACCCTTCCACCATGCTCCTCTGCCTTGGAACTAGCCACCCATGGACTGAAACGGTGAGCCAAAATAAACCTCTCATGTCTAGGAACTGCCTTCCTGCCTATGTGTAAAGTCAGCTCTTCCTTGGAATGCTGGTCACACAACAAAACAAAGCAACCTAAAAAAATTAAAAATTAAAAACCCCTCTCTTTCCAGGTTGTGGGTGTTGGGTATTTTGTCCCAGCAATGGAAATGTGATTAAGACACTGCTTGCGTACTTGGAAAGAAAAGTCCCCTTTGTTTTGGAAAGCAAAAACACAAGAACAAGGCCTCCCCAGGACTCTATGGAGAAGAGCAGACAAACGACCCGGCCACGGGCACTGACCTGAACTTGCCGGTGCGCACCTGCAGTGCTCTCATCCCACACCTCTGGGCACCGCCGATGTCACCCACGATATCGTCCCCGATCATGATGGCCTGTCAGGGCAGTGAAATATGCACAGGAGTGATGTCAGGGGAATTTTATTCCTGGGCTCCTTCATTTTTTTTTGACATAATAAACTGCTTGATTTGATGTTTAAAACCACCATCACACGAATTAAACAGGATAATATTGTCACTGTATTGATTAAAAGTCAACCCACCTTGAATCTATCTCCCAGCTGCCTCCTTGGGCTGTGGCTCTGCATGGTATATATTTGCACACAATCAGCAGGTGTCAGAATGATTTGATGCATGGAGGACAAGTGGGGCTGCTGATGTAATCCAGCCTTTACCTGAACACAGGCTGCACTTTGCCTAGTGCTAAATACTCTGTAGCCTTGGTTCTGTGAAAGCTGATGAAATCCCCGGCAAATCTTTGTAATCCACAGTTTAAAAGGTTTTGCTTTCAATGGTGAAGTTATTATGTATCAAAACCAAAACAATATGTAACAGCAAAACATACACACAGGAAATGCTCACAGTCTGCATTCCATTTTAAAAGCAGCCTCAAGATAGACTCCCTGATTGAGGCAACCAGAAACCAGACAAACTCTTATGAGCCAACAGTTTTTAAGACATCAAGCAAGGGTAGACAGTGATTTCTGTGACACAGGAGACGGGAGCCCTGGGATTGGTCCAGCTTATTGCCTTCAGAGTTTCCAGACTGCAGATAAAGCCGAATGCCATACACTGAGACATGCGCCCTGAAGTCAAACCTTGAAGCCCTATCCTCCAATGTGACTGTATTTGGAGACTGGGCCTCTGAGGAGATAATTAAGATTGCAAAGAGGCCGCAAGAGTGGGGCCCTGATCCAAGGGAAATAGAATCCTTATCGAAGGAAGAGATGCCAATGTTCTCTCCACATAAGCATGGAGAAAGGCCATGAGCAAAGAGGCAGCCACTACAGTTTGGATACACTTTATTCCCCAAAGGGCTCATGCGCCGGAAGCATAGTCTCCAGCACGGTGGTGCTGAGATGGCAGAGTCTGTAAGAGGTGGGGAGAGGTGGTTGGGTTATGGAGGTTCCACCCTCGGAAGAGATTGACTCTGGTTTCATGGAGTAAGTTAGGGAGACAGAGCTGGTAGTCATACAGCGAGACTACTCCAAAACACTTGGCCCCTTCCACACAGAGCTGCTTCCCTTTCCGCTTCCCCACTGCACTGTGATGCAGCGAGGGTGCCCTCAGCAGAGGCTGAACACATGGGGCTGCCGAATCTTGGATTTTCAGTCTCCAAATCTGTGACCTACATGAGCTTCTTTATGAAGTGCCCCCTGTCAGGTACCCTATTATAATAATACAAAACTGACTAAGAAAACCACACGCTACAAGCTACGGACATCACCCTCACCAGAAAATGAATTTGCTGATACTTTGATCTCAGAATTCTAGCCCCCAGAACTATGAGAATGTAAATTTCTGTTGTTTCCCTTAACCTGTCTTTTCTAAGTCTCTGTGGGATGACAAATAGAGGGAAACCCTGGGTGGAGCCAGGCAGACACTCTGTAGCACTAGTTAGCGTTTCACTGCTGGGACAAAATACCTGGTGTATTTTAAAGGCAGATCTCTGGCTCACAG